>PVKE010029029.1:0-20523 GCA_004027555.1 Craseonycteris thonglongyai | reverse complement strand
ACCGAGGATCGAATCCCGGCTCCGGCCCAGGCAGGACCCACGTGCTGAACTGGGGAGTTCCCACAGTTCGGTTCTCTAACTGTCTCTGTCTCTGTCTCTCTCTCTATCTGTCAAAAAGTAAAATAGAAATAACTATGCACTGAAGACAAAAAGATAATTTCTCTCTGTAAATGTGAAAAGATAAAAAAAAAAAAAAAAAGAAAACAATCTGTGTATAAGAGGATGGACTCAAGCAGTTCAACCCTGCTTTGTTCAAGGGTCAGCTGGATTTTCTTCCCATCTGTGGCTTGCCTTCTTAGTCTCTTAATGGTGTCTTTCAATGACTAGAAGTTATCCGTTTCTTCTTTTTTATTTTATTGCTGGAGTAGGGGAGGTCCCAGAGCAGTCTCCATAGTTGTACATCATTAGTTGTGCTATAGTTTCATTCCACACAGGTGGATGTGGAGCCGCACAGGGCAGAAACTGAACTGAGGGCCTCCTACATGGGAGGCAAGAACCTTAACCACCAAGCCATTCCTAGTGGTTACCAGTTGTTCTACAGTTCAGCATATGGGTTTGCATGGGCCAGGGCTGGGATTCAATCCCCGGACCTCACAGTTGCAAGGCAAGCACTCAACCTGCTGAGCCATCCCAGTATCCCCAGAAGTTATCGGTTTCAATGCAGTCCAATGTATCAGTCTCTTTTTTGTGTTTAAGTTTTGTGTGAAATCTTTTATGGTTAAATTTTGTGTGGTTAGGCTGCTGGGGATAGATAGTTTAGTGGTTGAGAGCTTGCCTTGAAATCGTGAGATCTAGGATTTGATTCCTGACCCCAGCCAGTCCCTGCAAACTCATATGCTGAACTGTGGCGCAACTGGTAACCACTAGGATGGCTTGGCAGCAAAGGTTCTTGCCTTCCATGCAGGTGGCCCTGGTTCAATTCCCACCCAGTGCGACCCCACATCCCCCTGTGTGGAATGAAACTACGTCACAATTAATGATGTACAACTATGAAGACTGCTCTGGGCCCTCCCCCCTTCTCTCTCTCTCTCTCACCTTTTCTCAAACAATAAAGTAAATCTTTAAAAAAATTTTGTGTGGTTAGGTTTTAAGAAGTCTTTGCTTACTACAAGGTCATAAAGATGTTCTCTATTTTCTTCTATAAGATAGTGTTCTAGGAAGTATTGCTTTACCTTTCACACTTAGGTCCATTAATTTCTTTTTTTTTAATATATCTTTATTTATTTATTTATTTTTACAGAAAGAGAGAGAGAGAGAGAGAGAGATACAGAGACAGAGAGAGAACTGAACTGGGGGAGCTCCCAGTCCAGCATATGGTTCCACACGGGCCGGGACCGGGATTTGATCCCCGGTCCTCGGCGCTGCAAAGTGAGCACTCAACCCACTGAGCCATCCCGGCTTCCCCAGGTCCATTAATTTCATTTCAAATTAATTTCTGTATGTGGGCATAAGGTGTAGATAGGGTTGTTGGTTTTTTGTTTTTTGTTTTTCCCATATGGATTTTCAATTGACCCAGCACCATTTATCAAAAAGACCATTCATCTCCTCTTATTTGTAGTGGTACCGTTGTCATTAATTAGGTGACCACATATATGTGGTCTGTTCTGGACCCTATTCTATTCTATCTTGCACCTTTATAGTAAGTTTCCTAAGTCCTGAGGAAGAGGTGGTATTGTTGTTTGTAATGGGTGATATTTGAGCTCATATAAGAGCTAATAGGAAGGTTCTAGTTGAGAGTGAGAGGTTGGCTAAAAGAGAGAGGGGATACTCTGCACCTTCAGGTTCCTGAGAAACATTAGGAGCTGGGATCAGGTCCTTGTGGAAGAATCGACCTTGGATATTTCTCCACTAAGCCATTCAACATAAATGCGTTGGACATCTCCTCCTTGCCAGGCAAAGGCAGAGAGCCATGCCAGGACAGACGTCCCTGTTCTCATAGAGCTCCCATTCTGGTAGTGGGAGAAAGATAGCAAATGAGTGCCCTCACACACAGACGATTCAGGCGGAAGTGAATACCATGAAGAACATCAGAGGATACAGAGATAGGAACATTCCCATTGGGCAGCAAGGAAGGTCTCTGGTGGTCAATGACCTGAGTTAAGATTTCAACAAGAAGGTCCCTGCTTTTAAGAGTTGAGTGATAGAAATGCTGGGATGGCTCAGCAGATTAAGCACTCGCCTTGCAGCTGCAGAGTCGGAGGATCAAGTCCTGGGCCTGGCACTGGCCCGGGCAGACCCATAGGCTGAACTGGGGTGTGCTTCCCTTGTGGGAGGCCCCCAGTTCAGTTCCCCTCCCAGGAGTGCTTTCCACGTGGGAGGCCCCTAGCTGAGTTGCTGCCCTGCGTGGCTCCACACCACTAGTGTGGAGGGAAACTGTGTTGAAACTGATGACATGCAACTATGGAGACTGCTCAGGGCCCTCCCCCTTCTCTCTGTCTCTCTCTGTCTTTGTCTCTCTGTCAAACAAAATAAATCTTATTTTAAAAAAAGAGCTGAGTGACGAGCCTCCCAGAGGGAACATACAGTACAAAGGCCCATAGGCTAATGTAAACTTGTAGTGCCTGTGTAACAGAGGCTTGGTGTGGGTGGCACAGAAAAAAGATGGGAGCAGGGTAACCTAATGATATTACAGAGTGAGCTAGAGACCAAATCTCTCCCAGTAGGGCATCCCGTAGGGTTGGGCTGAATGTCGATTTTTATGTGAGGTGAGCAGATTCGTTGTGGGTGGTGGGACTGTAAGTAAGTTGAGTGAGATGAGCCTGTTGTGTTTGTCTCTGTGATCTGCTCTCATGCTGTGCTCTCTCCCTGCAGCCTCCTGAATGATGCCAGCCCGATGTCCCCTAACCTCCAGCCTGGCCCTCCTGCTGCTGCTGGGCACAGTCAGAGCAGGCCCTTTTACTTCACGCTCCAACGTGACACCCCCAACCCCACGGCCCCCTCCTCATCCAGGGGGCCGCACAGTGGACCCAAGAAGGGGGATCCCCTCTCCTCAGCTCTACGAGCACACAGTAGACGGAGGCGAAAAGCAGGTGGTGTTCACTCACCGCATTAACCTGCCCCCTTCGGCAGGCTGCGGCTGTCCCCCGGGCACTGAGCCCCCTGTCCCTGCTTCAGAAGTGCAGGCCCTGAGGGTCCGTCTAGAGGTCCTAGAGGAGCTGGTAAAGAGGCTCAAGGAACAGTGCATGGGGGGATGTTGTCCTGCTGCTGCCCAGGCTGGCACAGGTAAGCAGGCGACCACGGGAGGGGGCACAGGTACACAGGCGGCCACAGGAGGGGGCACAGGTACACAGGCGGGCACAGGTGGGGGCAAAGGTACGCAGGCGGCCACAGGAGGGGGCACAGGTACACAGGCAGCCACAGGAGGGGGCACAGGTATGCAGGCGGCCACAGGAGAGGGCACAGGTATGCAGGCAGCCACAGGAGGGGGCACAGGTATGCAGGTGGGCACAGGAGGGGGCACAGGTACACAGGCGGCCACAGGAGGGGGCACAGGTAGGCAGGCAGGCACAGGAGAGGGCACAGGTAAGCAGGCAGGCACAGGAGAGGGCACAGGTACGCAGGCGACCACAGGCGGGGGCACAGGTATGCAGGCAGGCACAGGAGTGGGTACAGGTAAGCAGGCGACCACTGGAGTGGGTACAGGTACGCAGCGACCACAGGAGGGGGCACAGAAGGAGAATCAGGTGAAGTTGGGTGGGCATTGCTAGGCTGTAAAGTGCCTGGGTGTGGATTAGAAAAAGGTGCCCCTTCCTCATCCTTGGGAGTGGTGACTGCGGCCCAGGGCACAGCTTAGAGGGGAGCCACCTGGTTAGGTGTCAGCTCCTCTTCTCCAGCTCCCAGCACAAGCTGAGGCTCTGGGAGGCCACAGTCAGTGATAAGGAGCAGCTGGGAGCTAAGATGGCCTTAGGAAGCGAGGCTGGCCCTGCTGCAGGGGTCGGGTCAGCCTCTCCCCTAGGTAGACTGAGGCCCTCCCCTTGCTCTCCAGGCCAGACAGACGTCCGGAGCCTCTGCAGTCTCCATGGCGTGTTTGACCTGAGCCGCTGCGCCTGCTCCTGCGAGCCAGGCTGGGGCGGGCCCACGTGCTCCGACCCCACAGACACTGGGGTGCCCACTTCCTCCCCATCCTCAGCCTCCGAGTCCTGCCCAGATGACTGCAATGATCAGGGGCGCTGTGTCCGCGGTCGCTGCGTGTGCTTCCCTGGTTACACAGGCCCTAGCTGTGGCTGGCCCTCCTGCCCCGGGGACTGTCACGGCCGTGGGCGCTGCGTGCAGGGCGTGTGCGTGTGCCGGGCGGGCTTCTCAGGCGAAGACTGCGGCCTGCGCTCCTGCCCCAGAGGCTGCAGCCAGAGGGGGCGCTGCGAGGACGGCCGCTGCGTGTGCGACCCCGGCTACACGGGCGAGGACTGCGGCTCCCGGAGCTGCCCGTGGGACTGTGGCGACGGGGGCCGCTGCGTGGACGGCCGCTGCGTGTGCTGGCCCGGGCACACGGGTGAGGACTGCAGCACGCGGACATGCCCGCGCGCCTGCCGGGGCCGCGGGCGCTGCGAGGACGGCGTGTGCGCGTGCGACGCGGGCTACGGCGGGGACGACTGCGGCGTGCGCAGCTGTCCTGAGGACTGTCGCGGCCGCGGGCGCTGCGAGAGCGGCCGCTGCGTGTGCTGGCCGGGGTACACAGGCCGGGACTGTGGCACGCGCGCGTGTCCTGGCGACTGTCGCGGGCGTGGGCGCTGTGTGGACGGCCGCTGCGTGTGCAACCCGGGCTTCACGGGAGAGGACTGCGGGAGCCGTCGGTGCCCCCGCGACTGCCGCGGTCGGGGCCGCTGCGAGGATGGCGTGTGCGCGTGCGACACAGGCTACGAAGGAGAGGACTGCAGCGTGCGCAGCTGCCCCGGAGCTTGCCGGGCCCGCGGCCAGTGCCTAGACGGGCGCTGCGTGTGCGACGAGGGCTACTCAGGCGACGACTGCGGCGTGAGGCTGTGCCCACGTGACTGCAGCCAGCGCGGCGTGTGCCAGGACGGTGTGTGCACCTGTTGGGAGGGCTATGCAGGAGACGACTGCGGCCTCCGTACCTGCCCCTCCAACTGCCACCGGCATGGCCGCTGTGAGGACGGGCGTTGCGTGTGCGATTCAGGCTACACCGGCCCCTCCTGTGCCACCCGCACCTGCCCGGCTGACTGTCGGGGCCGTGGGCGCTGTGTGCAGGGAGCGTGCGTGTGCCACACGGGCTATAGCGGCGAGGACTGCAGACAGGAAGAGCCCCCCGCCAGTGCCTGCCCGGGGGGCTGCGGGCCCCGGGAGCTGTGCCGTGCAGGCCAGTGTGTATGTGTAGAAGGCTTCAGAGGCCCTGACTGTGCCATCCAGGTGTGCCCTGGGGACTGCCACGGCAGGGGACAGTGTCGTGAGGGCAGCTGCATCTGCCACGACGGCTATGCAGGGGAGGACTGTGCAGAAGGTGAGCAGGCAGCCTGTCCCTGTGTGCTCTGTCAGGGACTGGGGATCTGAGCCAGTGGGAAGCCGGGAGCTCCAGGTCTAGGAGCCCAGGGACCTGGAGGGACAGTGAGGAAGGTCAGACATGAGGGAGTGGGCAGTCAGAGGAGCCCGGGCACCAGCGTCCACCAGGGACAGCAGACCCGTGGGGCATGGCTGCAGGCAGGACCTGCTCTATCTCTGATGAGCAGGTGGGAGCTCCTTCGGCTTTTAGGGAGATTCTGTGTTTCAGAAGCTGGGGCAGAACGTGAAGAAGACCCAGGACCTGTTCAGGCCTCTGCTAGCTTTGCCCCACCCCCAAAGAAGAGTGGAAACTGGGGTGGATTTCTTAGTGTGACCCCGAGTAGGGGGGCTGTGATGGTGGGGGCCCCGGCGGGGGCTGCCTTGGGCTAAGAAGCTTCCTCTTTGCCTATGGCATTCTCTTGGGCAGAGGTGCCAGCTGTTGAGGGCATGAGGATGCACCTACTGGAGGAGACGACAATTCGGACAGAGTGGACCCGGGCTCCCGGCCCTGTGGATGCCTACGAAATTCAGTTCATCCCCACGGTGAGAGCCACGCTCCAGGGGGGACCCGAGTGGGCAGCACGGGACTGGGGGTGCTCATCTCACGCAGGACATTCCAGATAATGTCTGGGTGGTGCCCGAAGCTGCTGCAGAGGCCTCCCCTTCCTGCCCCTGTGGGTGCAAAGGCCTGCGTTGCACCTCCAGCAGCACTGGCCTGCTGCTGCTCGCACCCGTCTGAGGGCGGGGAGCTCCGTGCCACCTGAGGCTGCCCAGCCTTTGTCCTTTATCTCTGTTCTTTTTTTTTTAAGATTTATTTTATTGTTTTTGACAGAGACAGAGAGAGAGGGAGGACCCAGAGCAGTCTCCATAGTTATACGTCATTAGTTTTCAGCATGGTTTCATTCCACATAGGTTGGCGGGGGGGGGGGCAGGGGGACACCGGGCTGGGGGCTTCCCACATGGGCGGCACACCCCCTCGAGCTGGGGGCCAAACAGGGGGCCTTCCACATGGGAAGTTCACCTGGCAAGAACTGAACTGGGGGCCACGCCCCAGTTCAGCATATGGGTCCACACGAGCCAGGGCCGGGATTCGATCCTCAGACCCCGGGTCTGCCAAGCAAGTGCTTAACCTGCTGAGCTGTCCCGCACCCCCCTCCGTTAGTTCTTTTTGTTGCTGCCCCATTCTGACATCCATCCTTCACCAGCAGTCAGTGTGTTTTCTCGCCCACATCCTACACCAGAGGCTCTCAAGTCACCCTTCATTCTCAGAGGCAAAACCGCCAGTTCCTCCACTCTTTTCCCAGGGCTTTGTTCTTGAATTCCTCACTTCCAGCGTTTCTCTTCTAGTGCCTTCTGCTGTTTGCAGGTGCCCCCCAAATGTGGGCACAGAGGAGCCCAGTCATTCCCCTGGATAGCACTGAGACACTGGCACTTTTCTCAAAGTTGACATGGATTAACTTGTGGTCTCACTAACTGTCAGTTGTTTTGATCACATTTTTTAAAATAACTTTTTATTATAAAAGTCATATAGACTTAGTGTCGAAACTTTAAAAATACAGATAAATAAGGAAAGAAGAAAGGAAAAAAGATAGCATTCAACTATCTACACTTTTTTTTTTTTTTTTTTTCCTAAATATAGGGCTTTGCAGTTGGCTCTGGTCAATGTTACCTTTTTTGGTTTTGGCCAAACTGTCTAGGCTGTTGCAATGATTTTGAGTCTGTAGAGTGGTTCTCCTGCCTCTATGTTGTCAGTGCATTCATTGCAAAGCATCCTTTCTCTGTCTCCTTCCAACTTGCTCTTAAAATACTTGGGGGGCGCCCTAAGGACAAACCCTTGAGGCCTCTCATTAGAGACCTCCCTTTGTGCAGATTGGGCTTGCATGATGTGTTTAGTCTCCCAGCTTCAAATCATCTGACATTTCTCCTGTCCAACTCATGTTTTCCTGCATCACCCCACAGACGCGACGGTGGGCAGGCCATGCCACCCTGATCTCTGCCCAGCCTGAACTCTGGGGAAATATAATAAATAAGTCCCAGGGCCTCGCTCCTAGGACAACAGCTCAGAGGGACTGGTGGTTGTCCCCACTCCCATGGGCCTGGCTATTCTAAGTCTTCCTGTTATACCCCTGAAACCAGACCCCTGCCATGTTCTGTGTCTCCTCACTCCCTGATAGAAGCAGAAGCAGGAATCCCAACTTCGCTGCACAACCAAGAGAGCTTGGAATTTTTTTTTCTTCTGTTTAAAACAAAATATTTTGTGTTGTTGTTATAAAAATAATTTAATCACAAGACAAGAATTTGGCAACTAGAAAAAAACAAATAATTCTTGGCTGCTTCACCCTAAAACAAACACTGTTAACATTTTAAAGTGTTTCTCCCACTCTCTTCTTTGCTGTGTATATTATTTACATAGCTCTAATCTGGAGAGGTTGGGACTTTTAGAAGGAACTTTCCAAAGAAACTTCAGGGAAAGTGGAATTAAAATAAATACTTGAGATGGAAGGAGCTTGAAGGGCAGCACTATCTCCCGCTCTTAGTAAATACGAACCCACCCTTGGGTGTTCTCAAGAGGTGCGGCTTCCCAGCCGAAGCCCCCAGCTTCCTCCCTCCCCGTGGGGTTGGCTCGTGTCAAGCTGGCCTGTACCCGCTTGGCCATGTTGTCGCCTCATCTGCTCACATTCTGGGTTCTCACTGAGTCCAGGTATGAAAAATGCTCCTGTAGGATGGGTCTCTAGACACCCACTTGGAGCCCACACCTGCCTGCGCTACTGGCCCTCAGACTGTGCTTTCTGCCCTTTCCCTGGCTGTCCCGGCATGGTGCCTCTCGCCTCGGTCGGTGCTCTTTGTCCATTTCTGCTGGCACCGCATGTATTCCGTAGCTGGCTGTCCCTTTAGTCACAGCCATCTTCTTAGAAGCCTGTCTCTACCTTATCTAGAAACACGTCTCCCTCAAGCCCAACTCCAGTATTCCTGGGAAAGGGACATCCTAGTTATTGGACTAATTTTCAGAACACTGGAGAGGAACATTTCTCCTTCTCCTTGTGTACGTGGCATTTCACTCTCAGTGGTTCTCAAAGTGTGTTCCCTGGCTCTGTAGCATGAGCATCACCTGGGGGCTTGCTAGACATGCACATTTTGAACTCCGCCCCCAGATCTACTGTATCAGAAACTGCCCTCCGGAATGATTCTGACACACCCCGACCCTGAGGGCCACCGACTTAAGGGATGTTGCTATTTTGCAAAATGCTGGCTCCTCTATGAAGGTGCGAGAAAGCATGAGGAAGCTGAGGGAGGCGAGCCCTAAACAGAATGAGGTTCAGGTAACCCTGCTCGGGGCGTAGTCTTCAGCCTGCAAACCAGGACTGTACCAAGTTTTTATTGGGACCCAAGACCTTGCAGCCTCAGAACATCTTATGTTGGATTCTGATCTGACAAAGAGGATGAGGGTGAGGTCAGTTCCAGGGACCAGCCCAGGTGGGGTCCCCCACCTGGGGCCACAAGGTCGTTATCAAGAGTAGGGTTAGAAACTCGCCAGGGACAATCCGTGACGCAAGCAAGCTTTCACCAAGGGGCAGAGCCAGCTGCCAGCATTTGTCTAGAGAGCCTTCCTCAGGCCAGCCAGGTGGCGCTGACAGTGTGGCTTTCCGGGAACTCTTCCAGATGGATCTCAGGAGGGCCTAAGCGATGTCTAAAAGGTTCGTGTAGGTGGTCTGAGGGCTTGTCTCACTGAAAGAACCAGACATCATTAAGGAGTACCCAAGGGGTGTGTGTGTGAGAGAGAGACAGAGGTTGGGGCAATAAGGGTGACAGAGTAAGTAGTGGGTCGGATGAGGAGCTCACAAGTCTTAAGCTGGGGCTGACCCAAGGTTTCCTGGGCTGGGGTATCCTAGGGCAGAGGGAGTAAGAGAGGAAAGGGGGTCCTGTGTGCCCAGGATGCCTTTTCAGCCAAGAAAACTAAGACAAAGCTTTATTCATCCTCAACTCACAAATCGCGACGTGGCCGCTCATCTGGTTTTATACTTTGGTATTTGCTATGTTGGTCTCCCTGCCCACTCTCTTGGTCTAGGAGAGTACCTTTAGAAATTTCCAATCCTACTTGGCTGGATGGAGGCATCCCCATCACGGCCAAGTTAGTGAAGCAGGACGGAGCGTCCTTAGCTGTCCTCGCTGGACAGCCCAGGGGAACGGGGGGCTTGCGGGCTGCTCGCAGGTGTCCAGCTCCTCCTGTCCCCCTAGTGGCTGGCACTCAGGGGGAGCCTGCCTAGAGCAGGGGCTAGCAGATTTCCTGGGGGGCACCACAGATAATCACGGCACCTTCATGTACATGGAGGAGAGTTGTTTTCTCACAGGCGTGTCCCACTCACAGAGGTTTGGTAGGGAGCTGAGGAAACTTGAGACATGGCCATGCATTTAGCTACTGGAGCATCTGACAACAGAGATCACATCTTTTATTTTTGTGTCTCCAATGCCCAGCATGATGCCTGGTCTGAAGCTGGGAACCCAGTCTGTGGAACTCTGAGCAGATGGGCTATTTTCGTGTGTGTTTTTCTTTGTGTGTGTAAGGAGCCTACAACCCTACTGAGGAGACAAGAAAAATGCCTAAAGGAAAATGTCATGACATGGCTCACACCCAGATTCCATAGCCAGGGGCAGAGAGGCTCAGGCTGGGGCAGATGCTTAAGGAGGACTTGAGACTTGCAGGGGCATCGCTCATCTACTTCATCTGTGCTGACAGTGTATTTAGGAGAAGCTCTGTCCTGCCCAGGAGGTCAAGGTTGCTGGGGTGGGGGTGGGGAAGGAGCCAGAGGGGGAGTCCTGGAGCACATCAGGTAGAATTCTGGCAGACAGCTGATGAAAGGGCTCAAAGGTAGTGCCTCTGAGAGCCCGGGTTTAAAGCCCTCAAGCCTTCTTGTTGGTGACCTTGGGCAAGATACTTCTAATTCTTTTGTGCCTCAGTTTCCTTATCTGTCCAGTGGGGAGACAACCTACCTGTTAAGGTTTGTATGAGGATCCGGTGAGTTTATTACGTAAATTGCTTTGAAGGTAGGTGACATGGAGCGAGTGTTCTAGAACTGTTTGCTGTCACCACCCATGCTCCCCAGCTGTGCAGGGCCAAGTTCTACGCCGTCCCAGGTTGACACTGCCTGCAACTGGAGAAAGGAGCTAGAAGAGGGGTTGAGCATCAGGTCAAAAGTGCAGGCCCTGACACACCCGGCTCTCTCTTGCAGACAGAGGGGGCCAGCCCCCCGTTCACGGCACGGGTGCCCAGTTCTGCCTCAGCCTATGACCAGAGAGGATTGGCCCCCGGTCAGGAGTACCAGGTCACTGTCCGTGCCCTTCGAGGGACTAACTGGGGCCCTCCTGCCTCTAAGACCATCACCACCAGTGAGAGCTGGGGCTGTGGGGTAGGGCTGTGGGTGGGGATCTGGGTTTGAGAGGGGCAGGGAGGAATGTGCCTTCCAAGAGGGCAGAGGGGCAAAGATCTTCGAAGGAAAGCTGGTGACTAAAGAACCACCTGATCCCTCCTCTCTCTAACCCAACTAGTGATCGATGGCCCCCAGGACCTCCGGGTGGTGGCAGTGACTCCAACCACGCTGGAGCTCAGCTGGCTGCGCCCCCAGGCCGAGGTGGACCAGTTTGTGGTGTCCTATGTCAGTGCTGGCAACCAGAGGGTGCGGCTGGTAGTGCCCGCGGAGGCAGACGGGACACTGCTGACTGACCTGATGCCAGGCGTGGAGTATGTGGTGACTGTCACTGCGGAGCGGGGCCGGGCAGTAAGCTACCCAGCTTCCGTCAGGGCCAACACAGGTATGGGTGCCCAGGGGGTGAGGGAAGGGCCTGCTTCCTGCACGTAGGAACCCCTTCCGTGGGAGCCCACGCAGGGCTCACGGGCTCTGCTGCATATAGGTGGCAGGGTGTGCAGCAGTCCCGAAGCATGTGCTGGGGACCTGGTTCTATACCAGGGACCCGGGAGGCAGGGCCTCAGGCACTCGGTGTCCTATGGGAAGGCTGTGGGCTACATGGAGTGTGGGAAGAGCTGCCCATGGAGGAAATAGTGAATAGCACATGCTATCCAACCCACCTAGGTGGGGGGGCAGCCCTGCGCTCAGTGTTCAGATCTTGTAGGAACTGGAATTAGGCAGATTAGCTCCTGTTGACTTTAGGATTGGGGTTTGGGGATTTGTGGCAGCAATTTTCCCCTAACCTCAAGGTCTCAACAGATGTCTGGATCTTTCTTTTCTTTGCCTGTGACAGAGGGAAACCCACCTGGCTGTAGCTCACATCCGCTCCTCCCACTTCCCTTTCTCTCCTTCAGACGCAGGGCCCCAGCTGCTGGCTTCTCTCTTCTCTCTAGGGCACCAACAATGGTGGGCTTGGAGGGCCAGGGTGAGGGACTCCTGGGACAATAACTCCTTTCTCTTGGTTCTCTTTCCAGGTGGGGCTGGGGCACAGGGACCAGGCCTCTGGCTCCAGTGGGAGGGACAGAGGAAGGGACGGCCGTGGGAGGAGGGCAGGGACGGGGGGCAGGGCTGCCACTGACCTGCTTTCTTCTTGCCCCTTTATGCCCCTCCCGCAGCACCAGGCCACTACAGTTACCCGGAGGTGCGCCCCCCAGCCGCGCCCCCCAGGCCCCGGCCGGCCCCGCGGCCCCCGCGCCCGGCTCGGCCCCCGCAGCCCATGGAGGAGGGGCAGGAGGAGCCTCAGGTGGGGCCTCGCCTGCCCCAGCCCCCTCGGAGGCCGTGGGGCAACCTGACAGCTGAACTGGGCCGCTTCCGTGGCTCGGTGCAGGACCTGGAGCGCCACCTGCGGGCTCACGGCTACCCGCTGCGGGCCAACCAGACCTACACGTTGGTGGCACGCCACATCCACGAGTACCTGCAGCGGCGTCTGGCGGCGGCCCCCGCCGGCTTCCCCGCACCCCCGCCCCGTCGCCCCCGCCCCACCAGCAGCCCCGACTCGGGCACCTGGAAGCGGGATTCCAACCAGGGCATGTACGGCCTCTCGCCTGAAGGCGTCGATGGGGTGGCCGCCCCGCGCCACCCCAAGCCCGAGGTGCTGGGCACTGCCGCCGACGGCGCGCTGCTTGTGTCCCTTGACGGGCTCCGCGGCCACTTCGAGCGCGTGGTGCTGCGCTGGCAGCCCCAGCCGCCGGCGGAGGGCGCCCGCGGGGAGCTGAGCGTGCCGGGCACCACCCGCACTGTCAGTCTACCGGACCTCAGGCCCGGCACCACCTACCACGTGGAAGTCCACGGGGTGCGGGCAGGGCAGACCTCCAAGTCCTACGCCTTCATCACCACCACAGGTAGTGTGGGCTGGGGCTCAGGACCAACCGTTCCCGCGCAGGCCCACCTGCCACGGAGTCTGTGTCCCTCAGTCCCGCCCACTGCTCACACTGTCACCCCTCCTGCACCCTCCTGCCTTCAAGCTCTATCCCACAGCACAGCGCACCCTCCTGGGTCCCTAGAGCCACCTCAACCCCAGGTTCCTGGCAGAGACCCAAGGCCCAGGAGAGTTGGTCTTGAGGTTCCCTAGTTTTCACTCGGTTCCCGGGGCACTTCTGCCAGGACTGTTGGCCCAGGCAGCAGAAGGGGCGTTCGGGAGGGACGGTGACTGCAGACTCGCAGGCAGTTTGGGTGGGTAGGGTAGAAGTAACCCCAGGGGTTCCCCGCTCTGACTCACTGTGGTGAGGGTGGCTGAAGACCTGGTCACTGGTTACTGGTTTCCACGACTTGGCCTTGACCTCAAAGGGATGCACGGGAACTGCTTGGGCGTGGCCTCGAAGCCGTGAGGCAGCCTGTGTCTGAGGGGGAACCACTGGTTCCTGAGCTGCTTACCAGATCTGCCTCACTGCATGCTGATCTCTCCCGCAGGAACAATGTCCGGGCTCGGGGGAGGGGTGCTTTGTGGCTACCTGGAGGGGAGGGTATGTGGGCCTCTTCTTCCCCATAGGGCCCAGATGCCACCTGAGCTGGACACCCCCTTTTCCCTCTTCTCACTCACTACCCATCCTCCTTCCCTACCACCTTATCCTCCTTCCTTCCAGGCTTCTTACTGCAGCACTAATGGAAGCCATGGCCACCGCGCACTGGGGCAGGGACACGAGTGGGGCAGGGACATGGAAGTCTGTGGAGCTGGGGGAGGGTGGCAGGCTTTATTTCGTTTATTCCCTGCAGGCCTGTCTGTTCAGGTGTGGTGGGCAGGGGTGTTTGGAGGACCGGGCAGACCTTTGGGAGGAGAAGGTGGTCTGGGGGTGAACCTAGGAGTGCAGACGGGAGGGTCTGTAGGCTCTTAGAGGCCGGAGGGCAGAAGCTGGGGGTGGAGTCCCTCTCTGGCTCTCACACTCGACTCTCCTGTTTTTCTCTCCCTGCCTTCCCCAGGGTCCTCCCCCTTGGGCCTCTTGGGGGCCACTGATGAGCCTCCTCCCTCAGGCCCTTCCACGACTCAAGGGGCACAGGCCCCGGGCCTGCAGCAGCGCCCCCAGGAGCTGGGAGAATTGAAGGTGCTGGGCAGAGACAAGACCGGGCACCTCCGTGTGGCCTGGACAGCCCAGCCTGACACCTTTGCCCACTTCCAGCTGCGCCTACGGGTGCCTGATGGGCCAGGGGCGCATGAGGAATTGCTGCCAGGGGATGCCCGCCAGGCTCTGGTGCCTTCACCCCCTCCTGGGATACCCTATGAGCTGTCACTTCGTGGGGTGCCCCCTGGGGGAGAGCCCTCTGCCCCTCTCATCTACCAAGGCATTATGGGTACATCCTGGATTCTGCTCAGACCGGTGTCCTGAAGCTGGGGGAGGGACTGGGCCCTCAGGACTTCAGGGATGGGATTGGGGACTGAAGGGCAGGGCTGGTGTTTGGGTGGACGTGGTGGGAGAAAACGAGAGAAAAGGACTTGCGGGTTCAGAGGCAAGAGGGATGGAGGGAGTCTGACTCCAGGAAAAGAATATGGCAGGAGAGTCTGAGGTTGGGACGGGGATTCAAGAAGAGAGGCTGTAGGCCCCTGGCTCTCTCCCTGTAGCTTTCTTGGTCCTATGTTCTACCCCCATATCCTGGTCACTCCTCTGTCCCACAGGTCTCTTAGGGTGGGTGAGGGAAGGCCTCTGACCCTGAGAATACTGACCCTCAGCCCCCTTCTGTCCTACCCTCCCCCACAGCCTCCACCACCCTTTCCCTGGGCAGGATGGTGGTGCGGCCCCTTATCCGGAAGGCCTGGCCTGCCATAGACATCAGCCAGTTTCTGCTGGGGGTGGAGGGTTCTTGGGGTGGAGAGCACTGCAGCCTTCAGGACTTCAGAGATGGGTGAGGTCTGCAGACCCAGTGAAGGAGAGGACCTGAGGTGCCCGCCTCTCACATTCCCTCTTGGTCCCTGGCTGGTTCTCCCTGCCACTCCAGGTCAAGCACACCACTGACAGAGAGGGTAACAGGGGAGAGAGAAAGTCACAGAGACCGAGGAGTCCAGACTGCTCTATAGCAGCAACGGGGAGTATCGAAACTGTCAGGAAGAAGCTTGGTGGGACCTGAAACTTCCCCATAAACCTTGGTGTGGAGAGGGGGGACCTTTGTGAGGCATGGGGAAGCTGTCACAAGGGAAGAGCCAGAGCTCTCACTCCAGAACTGAGGTTGAAGAAATGCCCCATCCCAAGAAGGCTGGTCACAGAGCCTGAGGGGTGAGGAAATGGAGTCTTTGTGGTAGGAAGGGAGCTGTGGAGTGAGTCAGGGGTAGAGAGGAGGGACGGAAGCAAGGATAAGGCGATGGCTGAGTCTTCCTGCTTTGTTCTGCCCCCAACACCCCCAGCCAGGGATGGGGAAAAGCCTGAGAAGCCCATGGTCTCCCCACGCCTGGGCGAGCTGATGGTGACAGATGTGACCTCCAAGTCCCTGCTCCTGCACTGGACGGTCCCTGAGGGCACCTTCGACTCCTTTGTGATCCAGTACAAGGACAGAGATGGGCCTCGGGTAGTGCCAGTGGAGGGGACCCAGCACTCTGCCCTCATCACCAACCTGGAAATGGGCCGCAAGTACAAGTTTGTCCTGTATGGGCTTGTGGGCAAGAAGAGGCATGGCCCCCTAGTGGCTGAAGCCAAGATTGGTAAGTGAGAGCAGTCAGACCCCGCCCCTACCCTCTTCATAGCCCTCAAGAGGGTCTTCCCATTGCTTTGGAAACTCCAAGAAGGCTTCCTGGAGGCAGGGGTGCCTGAGGTGAATCCTGAAGGGAAAGTAGTGGAGGGTGAGGCAGAAAGAGCCAGGGAGAACAAGGCAGGAGTGCATGTGGCCCTGTAGGAGAATCGATGTTTGTTTCCTCTGGTTGGACAGCAGGGCACCTCGGGAACTGAGGGGACTGGAACATGTGTCTGACAGGAGCTTGACCTTCATTTGTGGGCTCTGGGGGACCTTTGAAGGGCCTTAAGTCAGGGAGAGACATGATTCGATATTTACCTTACAAATAACACCAACACTGCTGCAGAGGCCAGCTGGCAAAGTAGTTAAGAGCCAGCAAGAAATGATAGTGGCCAGATTGGGGTGGTGGCAATGAGGCTGGATGGGGGAAGTGAAGGAGAGCGAGGGTGCCCGGGCACCCCCACATTTTTGGATCAGATAGTCCCGTTTCCGGAGGCAAGGAACAGCAGAGGTGAGGAACGACGCAGCAGGACACTTAAACATCTTTTAAGCATTTGTTAAGCTCAAATGTGTTGCAGATGTTCTGGGTATGTTATCACACCTAATCCTCATGCAATAGACTCTGTTAACCAGTTTCTTGAGATTTTGCCGGTTGCTTGAGAGTGTCCGCAGCTTGAGTTCCAGTTAATGGAGAGTCTCCTTACATTTATCCGGCATCTGCCAATCCCCACGGGTGCTGGTTAACTGAGAGTCTACTGTAGTTGCCCTGGGAGGCGCACCCATGTTATAGATGAAGACAATCAAGGCACAGAGAGGGAGAAGGCACTGAAGCAGAAAGTGGTATACTGCTGCCCTCATGGTGTGGAGAGCAGAGGGGTGGCCTGAAGACAGGGTGTGGGAGTCAGCGGTGACAGTGGACAGGAGCCAGCGTGTGAGAAGGGACAGAGCTGTTGGAACCCTGAGAGCGGCCAGCACTCAGGGCTGGAGCACAGGAGGAGGAGCCTGCAGGGTAGCCTGAGGGGTGACTTGTGAAGAGGGGCGGGGCCTCAGAGAAGAGGATCCTGGATGCCAAAGTGAAGGGTGTGGTCAGACATGTCAGATTCCGTAGGAGGGATTCAAGGCTACAGAGGGTCCCCAGGACTTAGCAGTGGCGAGCTCACTGCTGAGCCGGCGAGAGCTGCTATGGAGCATAGAACGGGATTGGGAGGGTGAAGAGGTAAGCACATGCCTACCGCCAGTGTAGACATCTCTACCTGGAACCTGGGCTGGGGGCAGAGAACAAGGAGGGAGGGTAGAAGGTGGAGGGAGATACAGCTGTCAATGCTGAGGGCACAGGGCCAGGCGTGAGGGGCTGCTGGTTCAGGAGGAGAGCAGGTGGAGGCCCGGGCACCGATGGGGGGCGCTCTCCCACATTGACTCCCTTCAAGTCTCACGCTCCCTCTCTTGGAGGGGAAACCAGCTAGTAGTTAGGCCTGGAAGCAGCAGAGGTTGTCCTGAAACCTGTCCCTGGCCATGGCCACATGGAAAGGGCTGGCTGGGCTGCCTTCGCTCTGAGGCCCCCCTGCAGGCTGGGGCTGGAGTCAGGGTCACCCTAGTCCACACATCTAGAAGAAGGCACCCTCCCTCTAGGTGGCCACTGTCAGCGGGGGACACAGTTTGGCAAGCAGTGTGCTGGCAGGTAGTCCTCGGTGCCGCCTCAGCCATGCCCAGCTGTGCAGTGGACAACCTGCACAGCCTCACGCAGACTTCTGTGCGGCACATGGATGCCTCCTCTTCTCTGACTGGTGTCCCCCTCTTCTCTCGACTACTTCTTCCTAGTGCCTCAGAGTGATCCCAGCCCAGTGACTCCACCCCGCCTGGGAACGCTGTGGGTGACAGATCCCAGCCCAGACTCGCTGCACCTCTCCTGGACTGTCCCCGAGGGCCAGTTCGACTCCTTTGTGGTCCAATACAGGGACGGGGATGGACGGCCCCAGGTGCTACCTGTGGAAGGACCAGAGCGCTCAGTCATTGTCTCCCCTCTGGACCCTGACCACAAGTACAGATTCACTCTGTTTGGGATTGCCAACAAGAAGCGGCACGGCCCCCTCACGGCTGATGGCACCACTGGTGAGTGGGAGCCACCGAAGCCCCATGTGACCCTTCCAGCCTTCCACACACTTGCCCTCAGCCAGGAACCAGCTGGGCCTCCCAGCAAGACGGCTGGCTGCAGAGCCTGGCCTTGCTCCCGGGCTGCGGGCAGCCAGCCTCCCCTGCTCTGCTGGACCCCGTCCAGCCCATCCGCTGCTCCCCGAGGCCCAGAAGGTGTGTCATACCCTGGCGATGCCAGACTTCCTGGCACTCACACTAATGGAATATGACCCTGCAGGTGTGACAGCCCGTCCACACCCCAAGCCCAGACCCCAGGCTGCCAGATCAGCCCTGGCCAGATCCTCTTATTTCCAGCCCCGGAGAAGAGAGAGGAGCCGCGCCACCCAGAGTCCCCTGAGCAGCCTCTGCTGGGGGAACTGACCGTGACCGGCTCAACTGCAGACTCCCTGCACCTGTCCTGGACGGTGGCCCAGGGCAGCTTCGACTCCTTCGTGGTCCAGTACAAGGATGCCCAGGGCCAGCCCCAGGCAGTGCCCGTCACGGGGGATGCCCATGAGGTCACGGTCCCCGGCCTGGAACCCAACCGGAAGTACAAAATGAACGTCTATGGCCTCCATGGCAGGCGCCGTGCAGGGCCTGTGTCAGCGGTGGCTACCACTGGTGAGTCGGGCCTCCCGCCCCTGCCCACCCCCAGTCCTCTGAGCGGCCCCTGGGGACCTGGCCCAGGGCTTCTTCCTCCACCTTCTCTGTTTCGGCTCTAATTCTACAAAAGCCTCCACCTTCTTCCTCCCCACATCCCAGGACTTGTTACCCAGCCCCTAACCTGACCTCTTCACTGCCCTGCCTCCCTGTCTCTAAGAACAAGCCCCATTGTCCGCATTCCCAGCACCTAAATCCCCTCTACCCTCACCACACATGTCCTCAGCCACCAGGTTCTTTCCCCAGGGTTTTTGCTGGGCTTCTTTCCCCACCATGACCTGGCTCGGGCCATGGTTGTTTCTAAGTGTCTGTCACCTGACCCCATCCTAATACCATTGCTCTGTCCAGAGCTGGCAGATCCATGGGGCAGGCGCATTTGCTTAGCCCCTGTCCGGCGTGACGAGGTCTGCCTCCGGCCCCCTGGCTTCCTGACTCGCAGGCTGCGTGCAGCAGTCAGCCCCTGCTGTGTTCTTCCACAACACCATTTCCGTGTTTGTGTGGCATCGCAGTTGGGAGCATGGCTCTGGAGACAGCTGCCTGGATCTTAACGCCAGCTCTGCACTGTCCTGCCTACGGGGCCATGTGGGGTTACTGAACCTCTCTGTGCCTCAGCTTTCTCATCTGTCAAGTGGGGATAATAATGGTGACTGCTTCACAGAGTGGTTAGAATACATACAGCACTGAGAGCAGTGCCCAGCACTGCTGCATCTCCCTGACTCTTGCCTCCTACTGTCCTTCTTCCCCCGCCACCTTTCCCATTCTCGCCTGGGCTATCATTCTTGCCTGCTTTCTCCTGTCTCCTGTCCCCTAAGCCCCCCATGGAACTGGGAGTGGGCCGCAGAAGGGCTGGCTGCCCTCGCACCCATCTCCCCAGTTCATGGCACCTCAGCAGAGACCTCACTGCCGCAGAGCGGGGAGGTGCCTGGGGCTGTGGTTCTAGACCCCATCAAGGAAGAGCAGGGCCCTCCCAGCACCTCCCACCCCCAACTCTGTCTCCCGTGCTGGTCTGAAGCCCAGCCTTAGCAATTCATTCCTTAGGGTTAGAGAAGAGGTAGGGGCCGGTCTGCTGGGGACGCCTCAGGCAGGGCACATTCCACCCCCAGTCCTGCTAAGTGGGGGGCCCCAGAGGCCCTGGACAGGGGCTGAAGCTGAAAGGCAGGCGTGCAGCTGGAAGGAGGCCTGGCGGGCCCTCCCTTTTCTGAGGCCAGCACTGTCAGTGAACATGGTAGAGAACTCAGAGGTTCCTCTCTTCCCATCTCAGACATGAGGGAAGACCGCACCCCCACAGAACCCACCCGACAGTCCTGCCACCAGTACATGATGGGGTCGGGGCTCATCTCAGCCTGGTCTGCATCCATGAGCTACTGAATGGCCAATGCAAAGGTCACACAAAGCACTAGGCCTACAGCTTGAGGAATACAGTATATATGTTGAATGTACCTGATGGTTATGATTAATGTCACCATCAAAGCAAGTCACCCTTTAAGCCCGCATCCCCTGATCTCTTTTCTCAGCCCCCCGGGAAGTTTTGAAGGAGACACCCAGCCCCACAGAACCCAACACAGAGGCCCCAGAGAGCCCCAAGAAGCCGCGCCTGGGGGAGCTGGCAGTGACTGACGCCTCCCCCGACTCCCTGAACCTCTCCTGGACTGTCCCCGAGGGCCAGTTTGACCACTTCCTGGTCCAGTACAGGAACGGGGACGGGCAGCCCAAGGTGGTGCAGGTGCCAGGACACGAGGACGGGGTCACCGTGTCGGGCCTGGAGCCAGATCACAAGTACAAGATGAACCTGTACGGCGTCCATGACGGCCAGCACCAGGGCCCCGTGTCTGCTGTCGGGGTGACAGGTGAGGGGACGGTGGGAGCCCCTGGCTGGGAGCCTGCAGGACGACCACTCTCCCTGTGCGGGGTGAATGGGGGACAAGGGGGCCCTGTGCCTGAGGCTGACCGTGATGCCCTTCACGCCTCCCCCTGGAATTCCTGAGGACCAGCGGGTCGCCCAGGGCAGAGCAGGGCCTCCGTGAGCTTTGCTGTGGCTGCCATGCGTCCCCCACAGCTGACCCGGAGGCCTCAGGCATGTTTGTGAGGTGACAGCTGAGTAGCACTGCCGGCCCCAAGAAGTCGCTGC
>PVKE010029028.1:0-20527 GCA_004027555.1 Craseonycteris thonglongyai | reverse complement strand
GGACGGCTCAGCGGGTTGAGCGCTCGCTTTGAGGCCATGAGGACCGAGGATCGAATCCCGGCTCCGGCCCAGGCAGGACCCACGTGCTGAACTGGGGAGTTCCCACAGTTCGGTTCTCTAACTGTCTCTGTCTCTGTCTCTCTCTCTATCTGTCAAAAAAAGTAAAATAGAAATAACTATGCACTGAAGACAAAAAGATGATTTCTCTCTATAAATGTGAAAAGATAAAAAAAAAAACAAAAAAAACAAAAAAAAAACAAAAAACAAAAACCCCAACAAACTGAATTAGCCATTGTCCATCCCCTCATGTCCAATACCTATTCTACTACCTATATCTTTTGGTTTGGCTTGTTGTATAGCACTTCCATTGGCACAATTGTCCAGAGCAGAAACCAGTCATAACCTTTGACTCTTCTCCTTCCTTATTTTCACATTTAGTAGGCCATCAAACCTTCCAAATCCTATCTGCTTAATATCTCTAGACTTCTAAGTCTCTCCAACCTTCTTGCTATTGACATAATTCAGATTTCCTCATTTCTTGACTATTCTACTTACCTTATGAACACATCTTCCTCCTTTCAAATATAGCCTTCAAATTTCCAGAAATAAATGATCCTTCTAAATCACATTACACTCTACCTTACAACTATTCAGTGACTCTTCATTGTATGGCTGCCATGGACCTCAGTTTCCTTATTGTTAATGGAAAGAGCTAAATCGATGATCTCTTGGATCTTTTCAGCTCCATGATTCTGTTAACCCTTGCTGACCTAAAGCAGTTAGTTTTCTTGGGTCATCTGGTAATGGATTTGTCTGCCCTTTGGATTATAGGCTGTAACCCAGGTTCTTTCTAAATATCACTCCCTATTGTATCTCATGGGAATGTTAGGTCAAATTATCTTAAAAAGCCATCTTATATTGAGAGCAGTTGGAAAAATGTGAACATGGGCATTCCAGAGTCATATCAATATCAGTTAATTTAGACTTAGCCAATATTTTAAGTACCACCACTTGCATTCATGCAAGTGTCTAGAAATTGACTGTATCAGAGAAGGAACTCTATACGAGGGTTGTCTGGAAAGTATCCCACTATGTAACCATTCTTATTATATTGACAATGGCTGGATTATTTTCTGGACAGCTCTTGTAATTCTGACATTGGAAATTCCTTTAGCAATGAGAACTATGAGTATACATGTAGAAATATAAATATTGGTTTATCATGAGACAAAAAAGCAGGCATGTTAATGCATCATTTGTAACTATGTTATTGTTTAACTGCTGCTGAATATACCACCATAGACACTCTTAATCGCTCCTTTCCTCCTAACATCCTGAAAATTGGAGAAAAACTAAGAGATGACTACATGTAGAAAACTGTAACCAAAGGAATGCCTCCATCTCCACTTGCCAATTTAAGGTAACTTTATACAGATTCATCAGTTTAAAATAGATGCATATCGGGGAAGCAGGGATGGCTCAGTGGGTTAAGTGCTTGCTGTGCAGCCCCAAGATCGAATCCTGGCCCTGGCCTGTGTGGACCAATATGCTGAACTGGAGTGTGCTTCCCATGCGGGAGGCCCCCAGCCCAGTTCCTTCCCTGCACAGCCCCTGCCCACCTGTGTGGAACAAAACCATGTGGAAATCTGATGATATACAACTATAGAGACTGCTCTGGGCCCTCCCCCTTCTCTTTCTTTCTCTATCACTCCCTATCTCTCTTACAAATAATAAAATAAATCTTTAAAAAAATAGAGGCATATCTATGTTAGTACTGCCCCATTCAAATCACATATCTATACCCACACATTATACTATTCAAGGTGTAATTGACATATAATTTTCTCATATCCAGTAAGCTAGGGTGTACATTAATACATGATCTTGACCAATGTAATTGATCAAACTGGGATGCTCCTCCTTCAGATGGAGTGATGAGTGCCAGTTCACTTACTTATTGCTCCTGGTTTCTGATTTTGCCATTACATTGTGGACTGGTGATCATGCTTGACATGTAATGTCTAAAATTGCCTACAATTGATAATTCTAGAGGTAGAGAAAAAGAGACAAGAAAGCGAATCAAATCCCATGTTAAAATGCACATTTTTTATGGCTGTTTATACTGAGGAGCAGGATCAAGAAACTGGTCCAGGAAGTAGACAGCAAACCTCATCCATCATTTAGGAACTGGCTGAAGTTTTTGACATTATGAAGGGTATCACAGACATCAATAAATATCTCTTGAATGAATATTGTGTTCCAGGCATCAGTCTAGATGCTGGGGATAAAGAAGGGAACAACAGAGATTCCTGTCTTAGTGGGGATTGCATTCTACTCTTAGAGGGAGACAGAAGAAATAGCATAAATCAGTAAAAATGCAGTTATTAGATACTAATGGTTGGGAGAAGGGTTTTAATTTAATATAGTAAGTCATGGAAAACTTCATTGAGAGAGGGGTGAAGGGCAAGCCATGAGTAGATTTTTTTTTTTAAGATTTATTTATTTTTATTGTTTTTGACATAGAGTGAGAAAGAGAGAGAGAGAGAGGCAGAGAGAAAGGGGAGGGCCCAGAGCAGTTTCCATAGTTGTACACCATCAGTTTTTCATTATG
Organism: Craseonycteris thonglongyai; assembly: GCA_004027555.1. NCBI lineage: Eukaryota > Metazoa > Chordata > Mammalia > Chiroptera > Craseonycteridae > Craseonycteris > Craseonycteris thonglongyai. The sequence continues at coordinate 17,916 of PVKE010029028.1, read as the reverse complement.
GCTTTGTTCCACATAGCTGGGAGGGAGGGGGGGTGCATATGGCAGGAACTGGGCTGGGGGCCTTCTGCATGGAAGGCATGCCCCCTCAAGCTGAGGGGTGAACTGGGGGCCTCCCACATGGGAAGTTTGCCCCAGCGAGAACGGAACTGGGGCCACACCCCAGTTCAGTATTTGCGTCCGCCTGGGCTGGGGCAGGGAACCTGATTCAATCCTCAGACCCCAGGGCTGCAAAGCAAGCACTTAACCCACTGAGCCATCCTGGCTTCCCCAGAGTATATCTTTTGAGGAGTATTCCAGAAAAAGGAAACTACAAAGGAAACTCTCCAAATTAAGAATATGACTAGAATGCTTAAGGAATATCAAGGTGGTTGGAACTGAAGGAGCAAGAGGAAGAAGAATAAAAGGAGAGATCAGAGGAGTAATGAGGACCAGAAGGCATTGGGCCTTTTAGGCCATCCCATGAACTCTGGACTTTACTTTGAGGGACAGGTGAAACATTGACATCAGTCAGAAAACAAGATCTCACATATCATTCTGGCTGCTGTTTTGAGACAAGCCTATGGAGGTGAAATAACAGAAGCAGAAGTCTACAATTAAGTTGCTATGCTAATCAGAGATGCATTTCCAAAGAGAATGTGCTCTAAGAACTAGACATAGCACTGATTCCATTATCTAAACTGGGAGTGCCAAATCTTTTGGCTTCCCTGGGCCACACTGGAAGAAGAATTGTCTTGGACCACACATAAAATACACTACCTAACACTAATGATAGCTGATAAGCTAAAAAAAATCATGCAAAAAAATCTTAAAATGTTTTAAGACAGTTTATGAATTTGTGTTGGACCACATTCAAAGCTGTATTGGGCTGCATGCAGCACCATGGGCCACAGGTTGGACAAGCTTGAAAAATCATTTCCAGGATGCAATGTATTCTGAAAATACTTTTAAGATGGCATATCCCATAAAATGTACTAAGCCTTAAAGTGTTGAGGTCTGACAGTTAAACAGTTACCGATCAAATTTTTTCCATATTCACCCTTAGCTAAAAATTATTTGCATAAGAGGGATTCTTTGATTTTAATACTTGTTTCCTGGGTAGTTTTGCATAATTTTTATGATTTCCTTGATGAGCCTATGAAAGCAATTTTCCATCGTTAGTTTTGCATAATCTCATAATTAGGAAATACTGAGGAAGAACTTGGAACTGGGCAATTCAGCAAGATCACAGAAAGCATGTGTTGGGAGGTGCCTGTCAGCAAATGCTGCTAGAGATTCTGTAACTATCAGGGCAAATATTGCAGATAAGAGCAAAATTAATGGCTTTGGCAAGGTTTTGTATAGGCTGCATATTTCTTGTGGGGTCATTGCTACCACTGAAGAATCCAACTAGAATTATTACTGTGGAACACAACTTTCCATGTGCCTGTATAGTTCTTATCTCCTGGTCCAGATTCCCCCAAAATATGCATCTGCCTAACTGTTGCCCTGTCAAGTAAGCACTTTTGATTATAGGGAACAGCTATGCTATTGGATGATGGGAAGGAAGCTAGCAGGATATTCCAGTTACCATTGCTGCATAACAAATGACCCTAAAACTCATTAGCTTAAGATAACTATTTTATTTTGCTCATAATATTGTGGGTCAGGAATTATGGAAGGGCTTGGGATGGCAGTCCTCAGGGAGAAGATGTCATCTGAAGGTTTGACTGAGTTGTATGTCCAAGGTGGTTCACTCACATAGCTGTCAGTTGCTGTCAGCTGGGCTGTTGACCCAAGCACGTACAAACGATCTCTTCATGTTGTCTGCACTTCCTCACAATATGGAAACCTCAGGGTAGTCAGATTCTTACAAGGTGGCTCAAGGCCCCCAGTATGAGTGTTCTAGCGTATAAGATGGATGCTGCACCATTTTTTGTGACCTAGCCTGGGATGTCACACAGTGTCATTTTCATCACATTCTATTGGCTACAAGTGAGCCATAAGCCCACTCATCTTCAAAAGGAGGGGGCATATACCTTACCTCCTGAAGAGAGGAATGTCAAGGTCACATTGTAGAGGAGCATGTGGCATAGGAGATATTATTGGGGCCATACTTGAAAAATATAATCTGCTACACAGTGTTAGTTATTAAAAATAGAATGTGTGAAGTCACTGAATTCAAGGTAAAGTGTAGAGGTCACCAGACTTTGTGGAGAAACAAAGTGAGGAGGCAGAAACTGCAGAATGTTCATATTCTTGCATTCATAAGAACAAAAGGATCCAAGAAAACAGTGGGAGTTTAAAATCAGGTAAAATTTTCAATAAAGGCTTCACTGTGCATTCTACACTCCAGGACACATCAGTAATGGTGCTCTTATGGCAACTCATTCATCATTTCACACACTTTTAGTGAGTGCCTACTACATGTGCCAGGAATGATTCTAGGCTCTTGGTGTATTATCAATAAATAAATGTAATGGAAAGCCCTACCTTCATGGAGAGTGTATTCTAGCAGAGTCATGACATTAAAACAAACAAACAAACAAACAAACAAAAACACTGTGTGAAAATTAGGTAAATGAAAATTAGAGGCAAGGCCTCATGTGGCCTAAATAGAGCTACAGCTATTTATGTCCTGAAGGATGATCTGGGCTCAAGTTCTGCCAGGTGATTGTGTAACAGACAAAGTGGTGAGGTTTTGGGGAATAAATTTTATAGGCAAAAGGGTTAATTTGTCCTGTGAGCTGAAGAAGGCTTCTGGATACGGCTAACCTCTTGCTTCTGTCACATCATGCTGTTTCACATCCATCTTGTGACCTTCATTCTATTTGTTGGCATCACTGTCCAAAGAAACCCCTAAAACCCCCAATACTTCACCCCACCCTGTATACACACCCTATGTCATGTAACTTTAAGTACCATAAAGACACTTTATAGTTTCTCGTGTGATTTACCCATAGAATAAGGCAGAGAAGAGTGTGTCAGTTGTGAGACCAGATCTAAGGAAGTCTTGCATGTTTCTGCTCTTGCCATGCAAGCATGCTGGGGTTTGCCTGCTGGAGGATGAGAAGCACGTGAACCAGAACCTAGTCACCCCAATCTCCCTAAGCAACAGCCAGCCCACCCCACACACAGGAATGAGCCCAGCCACGATCCCAGATGCATAAGCAACAAACTGATTGTTATATGCTACAAGATTTTGTTTGCTAGTTATGTAGCATTTGGTGGCAACAAAGGGGTGACACAACTGGGAAAAGGTAGTGCTCCTTCTTTTGGAGATCTGCTTACAGTTCCATTTAGAAGTCAGTCAGCACAAGTCCCTGTCATTGCTGCTGGTGCTACCTCAATACCGGGCTGTGGGAAGGCTAATCAGAATCAAAATTAACAGAGCTTTCTCTAGATTCATGACAAGGGTGAGACGTAGAAGATTGAAATGGAATTAAGGCTGAATTTCTGCCTGTGAAAGCTTGCATTTGATGTCTCCTGTGTGAAGGGACAAAAATCATTCCTAATGCCTACTATGGTTGAGGGGTGAGGAAGAAGCCCCAATGAGAAACTAAACATGCCAGTTGTTCCTTTGATTTCCTTAACCCATCAAACTACTTGCCTAAAAGTGGACTTCACTTACTAGTTTTTAAAGATTTATTTTATTGTTTGACAGGTGAGAGAGAGAAAGAAAGAGAGAAGGGGGAGGACCAGAGAAGCCTCCATAGTTGTGCATAATTAGTTGTGACATGGTTTCATTTCACACAGGTGGATGTGGGGCCACCTGGGGCAGGAACCAAACCAGGGCCCTTCCTCATGGGAGGTAAGACCCTTTGTCACTGAGCGGTCCCGGTGGCTACCAGTTGTGCTGCATTCAGCATATGGGTTTGCATGGGCTGTGCCTGGGAATTGAACCCCAGACCTCGTGACTGTGAGTCAAGTGCTCAACCACTGAGCTATCTACCAGCCTCCCCAGACTTAGCATGTTATTATAAATAAAAACAAACCTGTTTTGGCAGTTTTATAGGAGGATAGAGGCCATACCATCCACTATGTGGATGTCCGTCCTGGCAGTAGTTTTGGCAAAGTGAGCTTCTTTTCCAGAATGAATCAAGGAAGAACTAGGAAAGGGGGATGGGGGGCAGGATGTTTAATCTCTGCTTCCAAATGATTGTGACAATGAATACTTTTGAAGAGAAAAAATTGCCTCCAAACAAGGGCCTTTCAAGAAAGTGGAGCAGTTGCTCTCCCCACAAAGTGTCAGAAACTTTTCCATGAGTCACTTATTCTTTTGTGTCTTTCACAGTCTCCATAAAAATGCAAATACCCTGGGAGAAGCAACCTCTTTGGCCTTCCTTGGTGGGCACTTTGGGAAAGGAAGAATTCTTTTGAAACAGCTGAGGAAAAAATGCCAGTCATTGTGTAACTATTCATTTTTTGCCTTTCCCACTGGACTGTAAGCGCTGAGAGGTCTATAGGGCCATGTCTCTTTATCCCTGTATTTCCAGACTCCAGGACACATAGGAGAACCTCAATAACTCCTGGGGAAGGAAAGGAGAAGGGAAGAAACATGGGAAGAAAGGGAGGGAATTCAGGACATGCAGAAAAGGTACCAAAAAGCCTACTTAAAATCGTCATGCAGCGTTTATCCTTGTATGAACCTGTATTCTAGTTAATGACCTCAAGATATTTATTTGGCTGTTATTACGCGCACATGAAGCTGGGATCTTTTACCTTAATGTCATATGGTTCTTTGAATGTTTACTCCTGTATACTTCAAGAAAAACATCACGACAACCAAGGCCAAGAAAAAGTTTCCCTATGGGGTATTTCACCGCTTTAATGCATAAGACGTGATATACTCAAACCCCTAAGTCTTTGGGATTGAGGCATTCAGGATGAGAACTCCGAAGTGACTAAGGTGAAAAGCAAGACTCAGGAGGGGGCTCAGTTTTCCCCTGGTATTCTAATTTAGTTCAGTGGCTTTCCAACCTTTAATATTCGTGCGAATCGCGTGGTGAGCTTGGATTCAATAGGTCTGGGGCGAAGTCTGAGATGCTGCAGTTTTAACATGCTCCCAGGTGATGCTGGTCTGATGCCTCGAGGACCACAATGTGAATATACAAGGGACTCCGGGTCCGCACCCCCGCCACCCGGTGTGCTTACGCCCAGCCTCAGGGTTCAGGATCGGTGTCCCGCGCGTCCCTGGCCGTCCGCCCGGAGAGGAGGAGCTGGGGGCGGATCGGGAGGAGTGGCAAGGGCTCCGCGTGGGTCCTACCGGAGATCACCTCGGTCCCTTAAAGAGGCGGCCGAGCTGCGGCGGCGCAGGAGGGGGCTGATTGGGCAAGGGCGCGGCTTCTGGGAGCGGGCAGCAACGCGTATGCCCGGCACTCGCCCGGGCCACTCGGGAGCCTCGCGGTAGTCCTGGGGACCACTTGGCAATCTGCTCCGTGCTTCTTCCTTGCGCCTGCCTCCTCTTGTCACCTCCTGTCTCCACCTCCCTGCTCCATCCCCGCCGAATCCACCGCCATCCGAGCGCCTCAGAGAGCAAGAGGTGGTACGCGGGGCTTCAGTGCGCGCCCCCAAGCGGACCCCGACTCGTCTTTAGGGGGCACGGGCAGCAGCATGGACACCAAACGCTGCTTCGCCAACCGCTTCGATGACTACCAGGGCAGCCTGCTGGCGGGCCAGTGCGAAGAGACGGTGACACCTTTGGTCACCGCCACCATCGAGCGCATCCTCCAGGAGCTGCCCCCGGTCGGGGGCGGCGCTGAGGCCCGGGGGGCGGCGGCCGCGGCCAGCAGCTGCCAGGGAGGGCTGTACAGCGGCGTGGCCGGGGTGGCCTACATGCTCTACCACGTCTCGCAGAGCCCGCTTTTTGCCGCGGCCCGGGAGCGCTACCTGCGGTCAGCCAAGCGTCTCATCGACGCGTGCGCCCGCGCCGAGGAATGGGGCGAGCCGGACGCCGACACCCGCGCTGCCTTCCTGCTCGGGGGCGCGGGCGTGTATGCGGTGGCCACGCTCGTGTACCATGCCCTGGGCCGGTCCGACTACGTGCAGCCGCTGGGCAAGTTCCGGGCTCTGTGTGCCGTCTGCGCGCCGGTCTCCTTCTTGGAGTGCGGCTCCGACGAGCTGTTCGTGGGCCGCGCTGGCTACCTGTGTGCCGCGTTGGTGCTCAAGCAGAAACTCGCCCAGGAGGTAAGAGGGAGCCCCGGTCGCCGGGGGGCGCTCACCGCCCGCCGGGCCCTGCCCCGCCGCCTATCCTTGGACTCCCGGCTCTCGCAGCAGCGACCCAGGCCATTCTCCATCTCTCTTTGTTACTTTTTAAAATATATTTTTATTTATTTATTGACAGAGAGAGTGAGAGAGAGAGAGATACAGAGACAGAGAGAGAACTGAACTGGGGGAGCTCCCAGTTCAGCATATGGGTCCTCACTGGCCGGGGCCGGGATTCGATCCTCGGTCCCCGGCGCTGCAAAGTGAGCGCCTAACCCACTGAGCCATCCCGGCTTCCCCTTTGTTACTTTTTAGCACTGTCAGTTCTTCACTCTCTTGAGGTTGATCTGCTTTTGTCCGTCTTCTCTCCTCCCTTTTTGATTCTCATTTGTTGGGATTCCGCGTCCTTGCGCTTTGTGTTTTCCACTTCTGCCCCGATGCCTGTTTGCCCGATCGCTCCCTGGAGGCCGCCCTTTCAAGTGAGATTTAAAAACCTCAAAAATGACAGGGATTTCCCTTTCGTTGAACCTCCTGTCAAAAGCTGAAGCACTCTTGAATGTTAGAGTACTAGAAAAGTGATGGAAGTTTGGGGGGTTGATTATGCCATCATTGTTTCCATTATTAATGTGGAGGTAAGTTGCTTCTGTTCCCCCCACCCTTGGGTCTGTAACCCAGAATGACTGCCCAGCTGTAGGTCTGATGTGTTTACTATTCAGTTCATCCCATGGCTCTTATAAAATGCATATTTGCTGGGAGGTGTCCTCTGTTAAACATATAAATGTAGACAGAATTGTATCCTGTTGTAATTGAATGTGCATTTTTCATTTTAAAGTGTGGAGTTAGAATTGTCAAGATGACAGCATGCTTGACAGGGCAGGTTTTCTTAATGAATAGCTTTCCAGTGGCTTCTTGAAATGAATTAAACTTCAAAACTGTATACAGGTTTTTTTTGTTTTTTGTTTTTTTTCTGGATTCACTTTGAATACAGCATGTGAATGTTAGAAAAGAATGTGCCAGTTCCTGTGGAAAGGAAAAAAAAATTCCTCCAAAGGATCATAGTAACTAGAACTGAAAGAGAAACTCTTTCATTCATAACTCAGTGTAGCCAAATATTGTTCTTGGGAGGAAGTGACACATTTAACTTGGGTTTATTTGGATGAGAGAGGTGTTTGAAGAAAAATTAAAGGTACACAGAGTGTTTTAAACATGTAATTAACTTATATGACCTTTACAGAAGCAGACTTGTTTTTTTGTTTGTTTGTCTGTTTTTTTTTTATAGCAGGTGAGGTTGATCCACGTGAGAAAAAAGATCACTGAAGACTGTTAGCGGGGCAGCAAAAGACTGTGTGACAAAGTTGACTTGAAATAGTTTACTCAGCCTCTGAATCTCTGTTATCTGCTAACAGTTTCCCAAGGGCTCTTCCAGTTGTATAAAACCTTTTAAAGGGCCACAGGGCTATTTACATATCATTTGCATTACATTTGCATCTGCTCCTTAGACCTTGCAGTCTGGCAGTAGACAATTTTCAAATTCACCTCCCCACCCCCACCCCAGTTGTTTTCTTTAAACCTGCTTCACCCCTTTTCATGCCTTGAGGTCTTTTCTCCAGAATGGAATGACAGAATGGGAGATCTGTGAGGTCATAAAGGTGGAAACAGATCAGAAGGTCTCCTTGCTCCAAACCTGGGGTCCCAGGGGCAGTCTGCAAGGCTAATCCACCAAGCCATTTATTAGGACCTCTTTTCTGCCCTCCTGCCAAACGCCAAACCAGATCTGTCTTTTTATACCAACCAAGCTGAGGTGCTTTGGCCCCTGCTCCTAGAGACAGAACAAGCTCTAAGTGTTTTAAAAATAAAAATAAAAAAGCCCTTAACCTGAGCAAATCAGCTAGCCTCAGTGTTAGCCTCATTTGCAGCCATCCATCAATTCAGGCTTGAAATGGAGGTGAAAGGCAGGGGCTAAGCATGACAGGCTGGAAGCCCTTTGAGGGGAAAATACAAGTTTTATGCACAAAATAACAAACTACAAGTCTTCTCAGTAGTTGATCCATAAACCTGACTAAATTGAATTTTAAACTTCTGTCATTTCCCTATAATCTGTCCTTATGTCCTAGGCTCTGTTCTCTCCAATGTCATATATAGTCATTTTCCTCTGGCAATTTCCTCAGTTGTCACCATAGTCTAAAGAGCCATGCATCTTTTGCAAAACCTAATAGTTGAATGAATGAATGAATGAATGAAGCACCATTTACTGCTGTGTTTAATGTGATATATTATGAACTGGATTCTCTCACTCAAAGCTATTCCATGTACCTCTGAGATACCAGTCTTCTTAAAAGCATTTTTCATTATGTCACTTTCCTGTTCAACATCCTGCAGTGGCTCCCTATTGCCTCCCCCCCACCCCCCTGGCTTCTCATCTCAAAGTTAGGTCAAAGACATTTAAAGTGGCTGACAGGCCCCACATAATCTGCCCCCCTGAATACCTACTCCACTTCCTGCTCACTCTGCTTGAACCACAGTAGCCTTGCTGTTTCAGGCATTTACTGTCTCAGATTGTTCCTTCTGCTTAGAATACTCTTCTCATAGCTATTTTTATACCTAGATCCCTGACCTTGTATAGGTCATTACCTCCTCAGTGAGGCCTTCCCTGTCCACCCTATTTAAAACTGCAACCCATCCCCTGACTTATGCCCTGTTCCTGCTTCATTTTACTTATTTTGTTGATTTATGTCTTGTCCAATTAGAATGTAAGCACCGTAAGAGTAGTTTTTGTTTCATTGTTATATTGACAGCATTAAGATGGTACCTAGTACAGATATAGGTACTCAACTTTACTTTTTTCTTTCTTTTTTGTTTTGTATTGGTGTAAATAGTGTCTACTCTATGGCTTGATTTATCACTAAGGCTTACTAGTGTCCCATTTATCAATATTTTCCTTTATGGTGGTGTTTCTGGTGTCATGTTTAAAAAATCCTTTTCTACTGCCGAGGTCTCAGTAAATGTTTGTTGAATGAACTAATAAGTGAATAAATGAATACTAATTTCTCAAAATTTTGCTCAGATCAAGCTTAACCATTAGGCCAATGCATGTTAAACTTCTATGTTCATAGGAATCTCCTGTGGATCTTGTTCATAAAATACAGATTCTGATTCAGCAGGCTTGGGATGGGGCCTGAGATTCTGCATTTCTAAAAAGTTCCCAAGTGATGCTGATGGTCCATGCGCCACGCTTTAAATATATATATTTATTTATTTATTTTTGACAGAGAGAGAGAGAGAGAGAGAGAGAGAGAGAGAGAGAGATACAGATACAGAGAGAGAGAGAGATACAGAGACAGAGAGAGAACTGAACTGGGGGAGCTCCCAGCTCAGCATATGGTTCCGCACGGGCCGGGGCCAGGACTGGATCTCTGGTCCCCGGCGCTGCAAAGTGAGCGCTCAACCCACTGAGCCATCCCGGCTTCCCCAGCACCACGCTTTAAATAGCAAGGTAATAAAATGCGAACGAGGTTTTGGCATGGTTCTGGTTATGTCTAGTAGGGCATGCTGTGAGACACTATTCTATGTAGCTTGATATATTTATAAGATTGTAGTTTAGAATACCAATTACTATATCCTCCCATGCTTTCATTATGAGGACCCACAAGATGAATGTCTCTCAGGACTCAGAAATAGGAATAGTTGTGCTCCTCATGGAAATGGATTGAAGTTTTTAATCTTCAGAATGTGTCACGTAACTGATTGTGCTTTGCATTTCATGTTGGCTGCTAGAAAGCTTATGGCTAGAATTGTGGTCCATGCAGACTTGTATTCAGAACTTCATCAGAGCTACTTTTGTATACTAGCTTTACCCTGGGTTTATCTAATATTTTTTTCTCCCTTAGTTTACCCTTTGCTGAATTTTCTTCCTTGAGTTTGATTTGTTTTTGTTTTCTTGTTAAATTTATTGGGGTGACATTAATTGTTATCAATTACATTGTTTTCAGGTGTACAATTCTACATTACCTTGTCTATACATCACATTATGTGCTCACTACCCAGAATCAGCTCACTTTCCATCACCGCCTTGAATTTGATTTTATTGTTTGTATTTATGTTTATAAGATTCAGAGATGGAAAAATATGTAATGTACGTAAAGAGAGAGACAGAGACAGACGGAATCACTATATGTAGGTAATATATTCCTTCCTGGAACTACTTAAGGGAAATAGCTTTGAGGATTTGTTAGGCAAATATCCTGGGCAGTGGGGTTCTAAAGTCCCAAGAAATCACACCATAAAAACGATTGGGTCTATTCTGCCTTCCATGGATTGGGGGGAATGTAGCTAGGAAAGGGGAGTTAGAAAAAAATGGTGAAGAGATTAAGGGGAGGCCTAGAGACCACATTTAAAATCATAACTGCCACTGACTGGGTGACCTTGGAAAAATAATTCAACTTCTTTAAGCCTCAATTTCCCCATTTGTAAAATGGACTAATTATAGCTTCCTCATTCACTTAGGTTGTTTATTCATTCATTCAGTGAATGTCAGATTTTTATGTGTGCCAGGTACCTGGCTAGATACCAGGATTTAGAAGTGAACAAAAATCAACAGAATTATGCTGTTGTAAGTGCTCTGATGGAAGCAAACAGGGGCTAACTGGGGGCAGGACAGGAATGGGTTTGCTGTTTGGCAAAGGCTAGTGAGGAGAGGGCTTCTTTGTAGGAGTGATTTCCTGGCTCATCACTAAAGCAGGAGAGTGAAGTGGCTGTATTAAAAGCAGACATTCTAGGCAGAGGGGACAGCAAAGACAGAGCCCCTGAAGTGGAAAACTGCATGGAGATTTCAAAGAAATAGAAGGTGGCCAGCATGGTTGGCGCAGAGTGAGTGAGGGATGAGGGATAGAGGCGTTCCAGAGGTAGGAGCTCTGAGCAGGGTAAAATCATCTTGCAGAGCCAGGTCAGTCACAGTTAGAAGTTTACATTTGTTTCAGGTTTAAACAGGGGGATGTCTTCATCTTATTTACCTTTAAAAAATATCACCCTGGTTTTCCATATAGAAAGTGGATTGAACAGTGTTAACAACTGTCATAGGGGGTCTAAGATCTAAATCCCTTTTGTGCCCAAGACTCCTTTGTAAATCTGGTGAAACCTACAGCACTTCTTAGAATAACATTTTAGATGCTAAAGTAAAACACATAGGATTACAAAGGAAGCCAATTATATTGACATTCAGTTACCAAAACATTTTTAAAATGTGTGATGCAGTAGCATGTGTGCTATTTTTTACACTTTATTTATTTATGTGACATTCAGTGCTATTTTATATTAATTTATGGTGTACAGCATAGTGGTTATACATTTATATAGTTTAAGAAGTGATAGGGGAAGCTGGGATGGCTCAGTGGGTTAAGCACTCGCTTTGCAGCCCTGGAATCTGAGGATCGAATCCCGGCCCCGGCCCATGCGGACCCACATGCTGAACTGGGGTGTGCCCCCAGTTCAATTCTTGCCAGGGCCTATGTGGGAGGCTCCCGGCCCAGTTCCTGCTCTGCGCAGCCCTGTGCCCACCTGTGGAGTGAAACTATATGGAAAACTAATGTCAACTACGGAGACTGCTCTGGGCCCTCCCCCTTCTCTCTGTTTCTCTCTGTCTGTTTCTCTCTCTGTCAAAAAAAAATCTTAAAAAAAAAAAAAGTGATCCCCCTGAGTAGTTTAGTACTCACCTGGCACTAGTCATAGTTAATACCACATATTATTGACTATATTCTCTGTTTTACTTTTCATCCCCATGATATGTGCTTCTTTATTAACACATTAAATAAGATTTGGCAGCAGGGCTAAGCATTATGGTACTTATGAAACAATGATATTTTGAGATACCTTCAACATCTGCAGTGTAGTATAATTTATCTGTGATTTCTATAGATGGCAAGTCACAAGTACTACTGGTGGTTGTGTTCTGCATTTGTAATGAAAGTAAATGCTAAATTGTTCAAGATTTGAGAGAATATAGATGCAATTTTATTTTTCTAGCCCAAGGCAACTGGTCCAGAAGTTGCCATGATAACTCACCCTCAATAAAATGCTTAGTGTAGTAATTGGCATATAGTAACTGCCTAATGAAAGCATCCCTTTTGTGTCTACTAACAGAAAATTAGAAGTGATTCTGAACAGCACATAGAAATTTATACCCAAATACAAGGAATCTATCTTTGTGGATGATTGAAGAAATAAAACTAGTGTGGGATGTTAATTGGGTCCTTGGCTCATTCCTAAGGCAGGTGCCGGTTGGCAGCTGTATAAGTGGGGATACTTTGAGCTGCAGATAACAGAATGTTTATTAAAAAGTGATCTAAATAATGGCGATACTTATTACCTCAATTTTCAAGGAGCATAGAGCTATGCCTTTCCAGGGTTTGGTTCAGCAACTCAGGAAAGTCATCAGAACCCAAGCCCTTTCCAGTCTTTTTCTCTGCTGTTCTCAGTGTGAATTGTATCAGTCTTTAAGACTGCAGGGTGGCTGTTGCCATTCCAATCACTGTGTTCTCGTACAACTGAAGTAAAAAGGGAGGATCTGAGGATTTTCCCCTTGCTTTCTTTTTTCAGTTATATAATTAGAACATTCTATCATTGAAGAATTTCCTTTTTGCTTCATTTTCCAGCACTTGGTCACTGGCCACTTCTGGTTTTAAGGGAGGCTGGGAAGGTTAGCGTCCTTTGTTTCGAATCTTTATCATTGTACACAGGTTCTGACAAGAAAGAAGGAGAGGGCAATGGCTTTTATGTAGGCTGACCAGATTTCCCATTTTAAATGGGACAGAAAGCAACGGTAGTGTCCTGTTTCAAATGGTACATATGATTAGCCTACTGACACCTTGAATGTAGCCCCGTGAGACTAGGCTGACCATTCCTATCATTTGAAATAGGACAGTACTGTTGTTTTCTGTCCCATTTCAAATGGTATGTCTGGTCAGCCTACTTTTATGTAGTTACCAAAGTGTCTGCCCCTTGGCAAAGTCTGTCTTTTTTTAAAGATTTATTTTTATTGTTTTTGACAGAGAAAGATACAGAGGCAGAGACAGAGAGAAAGGGGAGAGCCCAGAACAGTCTCCATAGTTGCACATCATTGGTTTTTCCACATAGTTTCATTCCACAGGTGGGCGCTGGACTGCACAGGGCAGGAACTGGGCCAGGGTCTCACCCCGGTGAGAACTGAACTGGGGGCACTCCCCAGGTCAGCATATGGGTTCGCAGGGGCCAGGGCCAGGACTCAATCCTCGGTTCCCGGGGCTGCAAAGTGAGTGCTTAACCCACTGAGCCATCTCGCTTCCCCGGCAAAGTCTGTCTTGTGATCTCCCACTTTCTTGGCTATTGTGAATAATGCTACAGTGAACATGGGGATGTAGATATGTGTTTGAGATCCTGTTTTCATTTCTTTTGAATAAATATCCAGAAGTGAGATTGCTGGATTATGTTATTTCTATTTTCAATTTTTTTGAGGAATGTACATACAGTTTTCCATAGTACCTGCATCAATTCGTATTTGCACCAACAATGCATGAGGATTCCTTTTTCTCCACATCCTCTCTTACATTTATTATTTGTCTTATTGATGATAGCCATTCTAATAGGTGTGAGGTGATATCTCATTGTCGTTTTGATTTGAATTTCTTGACGGTTAGTGATGTTGAGCATCTTTTCATATACTTGTTGGCCATTTGTATGTGTTCTTTGGAAAAATGTCTATGCAGTTCCTCTGCCCATTTTTTTTATTGTTAAATTTATTGGGGTGACATTGATTGTTAACAGTTAGATAGTTTCCAGAAGTACAAGTCTATATTACATCACCTATGTATTGCATTATGTGCTCACCACCCAGAATCAGCTCTCCTTCCATTACCATATATCTGGTGCCCACTCCCACCTCCCCTTCCCACTCTCCCTCCCCTCTTTCTGCCCATTTTTTAATTGACTTGTTTGTTGTTTTGCTATTAAGTTATATGAGTTCTTTATATATTTAAGATATTAACCCCTTATCTGAAATATGGTTTGTAAATATTTTCTTCTGTTCTGTAGGTTGCCTTTTCTTATTTTTTATTCAGTTTTTCTTTATTTTATTGGGGTGACAAATATTATTGGTTAATAACCAAAAATTTTATTGGTTTATACCTTTTTATTTACAACATACACTTCATTAAAACCTAAACTTATCTTTGTATTGTAATTATTTGAAAAGAGCATGGATTGGAATTTTTTATTGCTGAATAAATAAATTGGAGAAATAAGCATAGTAAAAATTCTTTTCAGTGTACTGAATTATTTATTTTGTTAGTAATTCAACCTCTCAATGTTTTTTCTATTAGAAGATTGTTTTGAAGAAATTTTTCTATATTTATTGACCTCTGAATGAGAAAATGGTAGAGTGTATTGCTTTCATATTAACTTGGCTAATTAATTTTTGCTTGTTAATTTAATGAGTGATGTTTGTCATGTGAGTGGCTCCTACACAATATACAATGGATTTCCTCCATGTGGCAGGTGGTCCTTTGATATACCCATGTGGTGATGGCCTTTTGGTAACCTGGCCGATACTCCATGATGTGTCCAAGTGTTTCTCTTTATGATTCACTTTTATTAATTTCTGAACTACATTCATTAATTAAATACAATGCTTTGGATGTTTGACTTAACTCAAGAAAAAATATGTTGTTCTCATGCATATTATATACAGGGTGGACCAAAAGTCGGTATGCAGTATAGTTTTTTTGTTGTTGTGTGTCTATGTGTACCCACATAATCGGTTGTGATAAATTTCATTGATTCAACTGTATACCTATTTTTGGGCCACTGGGGTGCCAAAAAATGTCTACAAATTTTAAGAGATGTTATCTATGTATTGCTTTTTGAAGTTGAATTGAATTAAGGTAGCAGTGTGTAGTATGATATTTGCTCAAAAAATGGAATTAATCAAATGAATGCTAGTATCACCATGTAACAAGCAGGACTGTTGGAGAAAATCATGGAAGCATGGCAGTTGTTTGAGGAGTTCAAGACTATTTTGAAGTGGTATTTGAAAGTCAAGAACTTGTGGAAGTACAGTGACAATAGAGGTGTGAATATGCAATAGAACCTTCAACACACCTAACAATTGCACACATTCATGATAAGTTTGAGACACATGGTAAACTGAAACAGTTCATGCAGTGATACCAGTGGACATTTTGGTCAACATTGCTCAAGCAGTAGTTTGTCATAATCAGAAATATCTGGATGTTGATGGTAACCACTTTGAGCACCTCTTGTAGGTGCAGAAGTCAAACATGACTTGCATTCATCTTTTGTTATTGGTATCTATTGAGTATTACAGTTTTAGTACATTTTAAGAAAAAAAAGCTGTACATTTTTTGGCACCCTGTGTGTGTGTGTATGCATGCGCGCATGTGCATGCACTACGGCAGAAGTAATATCCCCTTTTTTAATGATCTGGTAATGCTCCAGCAGAGTGTTACTTCTGCAGGACCCTGCACACACACACACACACACACACACACACACACACACACACACACACTTTCTCTACCTATCATTTCCTAATTATTTTTTAGTAGATTTAGTTACTAGGAAAAACTATCAAGTTAACAGATGCATTATTCTTAGAGTTCTAGCCACTTGGACAAACTGAATTTTCTAGAAGTCATTTGATCCATTCTTTCTTTTAGTGAGCAGAACAAGGAAATGTTGTGTGTAAGATAAGATTTCCTTTTCTGAAAGCTTTACCTATTGAACAACTCAGACGAATGAACGATTTTGACACATTGAAGTGTGAGTGTTGCTACCTGGGCCATAAAGAGCTGTTTCCCATATGAGAGGCAGTCTTACAGACTTCACGGGTGAGAACATCATCTAAATGAGAGTTGGCAAAACAAATATTGATCATAGCATTATGAGCAGTTAGCTGTTACTGTGCCCATCTTCTGGCTCCATTGCTTTGCATGGGATGGATTCCTGGTGCTCAGTGGTGTGTTGAAATCTGTTGTCCATGGCAACCAAAGCATTCCCAATCTCAAAGCAAGCACAGTGGGGACCAGCTGAATCTCCACTAATACAATGACTTTAGGAGGGAGACACATTCTGAACAGATTTTACAGCTGTCTAAAGCTGCAGAGATCCAGTACTCAACCAGACGTGTATTGTGCATTGTCGTTGTGCACATTTTAGTAATATAGTATTGCTATTTGAATTTTTTTTTTTAACATTTCTTTTGTTCATTGGTATTTTATTTATTTATTTATTTATTTATTTTAATTGGTTTTGACAGAGAGAAGGAGAGAGAGATACAGAGACAGAGAGAGAACTGAACTGGGGGAGCTCCCCAGTTCAGCACATGGGTCCACACGGGCCAGGGCCGGGATTCGATCCTCGGTCCCCGGCACTCCAACCGAGCACTTAACCCACTGAGGCATCCCGGCTTCCCCAGTATTGCTATTTGAAATGTTTTCTTTTCTTCTGAGGCAACGAGAATTGCACATGTATCACAGGTTGCAACTATTAAAATAGGTTACATGCTCTCAGTGAAGCCATTAAAACATCTGTGGTTAAGTACAGAGTTTTTGGAGTCAGATAGTCTTGGGATTAAATCCTGGCTCCACCATAGTAGCTTGTTGACCTTAACCAAGTTACTTAGCATCATTGAGGCTTAATTTCCTCATCTGAAAACTATAATACTAGCAACATCTACCTCATAGGTGTGTTGTGAAGATCCACTCAAAATGTGCATGTTAGGGGACACTGGGATAACTCAGCTGTGCAGTGCTTGCCTTGCAATTGTGAGGTATGGGGCTCGCTTCCTGGCCTGGGCCCGTGAAAACCCCATATTCTGAACTGTGGCACAACTGGTAACCACTGAGATGGCTCAGTGCAGAAAATTCTTGCCTCCCATGCAAGAGACCCTTGTTTGGTTCCTCCCCCATATGGCTTCACATCCACCTGTGTGGAATGAAACCATGTCACAACTAATGATATAAAGCTATGGAGACTGCTCTGGACCCTTCCCCCACCCTTCTCTCTCTCTCTCTCTCTCTCTCTCTCTCTCTCTCTCTCTCTCTCTCTCTCTTCCTCTCTCTCTCACCTTCTCTTAAACAATAAAATAAATCTTAAGAAAAAGAATGTGCATGTCATGTGCTTAGCAAAAGGTCTGCTAGGTATAAGGACTGTATAAATTAGCCATGATTTTTTAGTACTTTGAGTATTATCATTAATGTAAATTGAGACTCTGCATTGACTAAATAATGTAGGTATGTTTTTTGGACGTTCAACCAGTCTGTCTAATATTCCCTGTGGTGGTATTCAGTGCTGCTGTGTCCCTGATCTTAATAGCAGAACTTTGAGGTCTTCACACAGAGGCTTTAAAGGGCTGAAGGGAAATATCCTCTGCTTTGCCATGCAGGAGATTAAACTGAACTGCTGAGGGATTATGTGCCGAAGTAAATTGAGTGACTGGTCATCACCCCTGAACCTGAACCTGTGTGTTACCTGCTGCGCTTTGCTTCCTCCAGGGAAAGGTTGTTCTTTCTCTTTTTAAAATTTCAGGCTCTTGACTGACTTAATCTAGGAATTGGCTTTC
The DNA here is from genome assembly GCA_004027555.1 of Craseonycteris thonglongyai. Taxonomy (NCBI): domain Eukaryota; kingdom Metazoa; phylum Chordata; class Mammalia; order Chiroptera; family Craseonycteridae; genus Craseonycteris; species Craseonycteris thonglongyai. Next base: position 128 of record PVKE010029028.1, on the reverse strand, counting down.
TTGTGTCTATGATTTGTACTCAGACTAAATCACCTAATTGGTTTTAAGTGACCATAAATTGCTGTGAAGGTGTTTGTTTCTTGCTCAGTCCCCCCCCCCCGCCCCAGATTCTGAGTGGCAGATTCAAG
>PVKE010029027.1:0-20528 GCA_004027555.1 Craseonycteris thonglongyai | reverse complement strand
GACAGAGAGACAGAGAGAAGGGGGAGGGCCCAGAGCAGTCTCCATAGTTGACATTAGTGTTCCATATAGTTTCACTCCACAGGTGGGCACAGGGCTGCGCAGGGCATGTGGGTCCGCATGGGCCAGGGCCGGGACTCGATCCTCGGTCCCCGGGGCTTCAAAGCGAGCGCTTAACCCGCTGAGCCATCCCAGCTTTCCCGAGAATTTACCATCTTAACAGTCATTGCACAGCTCAGTTGTCTTAAGTGCATTCATATTATTGTGCCACCGACACTCTCCATCTCTGTAACTCTTCGTCTTCCCCAATGGACACTGTCCCCCATTAACCCATCAAACGCTCCGCTCCCCTCCCCAGCCCCTGGCACCACCGTCTGCTTTCTGAGTCTGTGGCTCTGCCTCCTCTAGGGGCCTCATGCGAGTGGAGTCACGTACATACAGCGCTTGCTCTGTGTCTGGCTGATTGCACTGATCATGCGGCCTCGAGGTTCATGCATGTGGAGGTGGCAGGGGTCAGAAGGGACTTGTTTAGGTTGAATAACATTGCATTGTATGTCTGCACCACATCTGTTGATCCTTTTGTCCCTCCATGGACACCCTGGGCTTGCTGCCAGCGCAGAGCCTACCAGATAGGGCAGCAGGAGGAGGAGGGCCGGGGAACAGGGCGCAGGGAGAACGAGGAGGGGGTAGCAGGTCCTTTAGGGTGGGGAGGATGTAACGCCAAGGGAGGAAGGAGCGGGGGAGGAGGAAGAAGAAGAGAGAAGGGCCCAATTACAAAGTGGGGGCGACCTGCCAGGCCCCGCCTCCAGGCCCCGGCCCCGCCCCCAGGCCCTAGCCCCGCCTCCAGGCACCTGCTCCACCTTCAGTCCTCGGCCCACCCTCCAGGCCTAGGTCCCGCCCTCAGTCCCGCCCCCGCCCCCAGGCCCTGGCCCCGCCTCCAGGTTCTTGACCCCGCCCCAGACCTCGGCTCCGCCTCCAGACCTTGGCCCCGCCTCCAGGTCCCGCCCCCACCTTCAGCCCTCTGCCCACCCTCCAGGCTCCAGCTTCCGCTCCAGGCCTCGGCCCCGCCCCCAGACCCCGGCCTCGCCCCACGGTCTGCTGGGAGACAGAGTCCCGCGCCTCTCAGGAAGCCGGACTCGGAGTCCCAGCGAGCCCCACGGCGTGCCTGGGGCCCGCGACACCGCCCGCCCCGTGGCCTGCCGGGACTTGTAGTCCGGCTCCGGCGGACGCCCGGGAGCAGGGCGAGCGGCGGGACTCGGTATCCCGGAGAGCCCCGCGCTGGGCCACGACTCCGCGCACCGCCCTCGCCGTCGCCGCCGCCGGCCTTTCTCCGGCCGTCGCCGCCGCCGCCTCTGCTTCGCGGGCTGGAGGGCCCGGGCGTCCCCGAGCTCGCGGCGGCTGCTGGTGGGAGCCTGCGCGGGCACCGCGGAGCGGGCCGGGGGAGGCCGGGATGGAGCGCCCCGGAGGTGGGCGCGCTGCCGGGCGGTTGGGCAGCGGGGTTTGCGGGGCGCGAGGAGGGCTCCTTGGCGGGTGGGCACCGGGCGGCGGGGACGCGGGCCTGGAGCGGGTCCCCGGCCGGGGGCGGCGGCGGGAGCGGCCCAGGGCCGGCGATCCCGTCGGGGGGCTGCCCCCGGGGCGTGTTCCCGGGCGGGCGGCGGCGGGGGGCGGCCGCCCGGCCCCAGGCAGCCTCGCACCCTGGACGGGGCACCGAGCGGGGCTGATCTCCCCGCAGTTGGCTGAAGCGAGCGAGCCGCGTTCCCGAGCCTCCGGGCGGACTCTCGGGGCCTCGTGAGGCCGCGGCGGATGGTGTGAGCGCAGCGCCGACATGGCTCACCTCCGGGGATTTGCCACCCAGGTGAGGGCGCGGCCTGAGCGCCGGTGCGCGTGCCCGTGTGCGCGTGCCCGGCCCCCCCCCCCGACAAGAGCAGGGGCCGCAGAGGCAAAGGCAGCGGCGCGGGGGTCAGAGGGGCCGCCCCCCAGGTGCGTGTGCGGTGGGGGGAGGGGGCTCCCTGGGAACCTGGCGGTGCCCACCTGCCCGTGCCCACCTGGCGGTGCCCACCTGGCGATGCACACCTGGCCGTGCCCACCTGGCCGTTCCCACCTGGCGGTGCTCAGACGTGCTGGGGCCCAGGGCTGAGTCGCTGGCCGGGGCAGCGTTTAGTGGTGCTGAAGCCCACGGGCATCTCAAGCTACAGGCACAGTGGGGGCTCCGGGCAGGAGACCCGGTGAGCAGTGGCCGGGGGCTTGGGCCGGGTCCTGGGTCTGCGTCCTGGGTCTGCGTCTCCTGGGATGGTGGTCAGGGTTTGGGTCTGGGCCAGGTTCTGGGTCTGCGTCTCCTGGGATGGCGGTCAGGGTTTGGGTCTGGGCCGGGTTCTGGGTCACCTCCTGGGATGGCGGTCAGGGTTTGGGTCTGGGCCGGGTTCTGGGTCACCTCCTGGGATGGCGGTCAGGGTTTGGGTCTGAGCCAGGTCTTGGCTGTATTGGGCAGGGGCTCTGGGGCACCTTTCTCTGATGGGCGATTGCGAGGGGCTCGGTAGGTGAAGGGGCAGCTCCCGTGTAGGAGTCAAGGACACGCGAGCGTTCCCACGGAGGGGAGCTGCAGAAGGCCGCTGTGCAGAGCCTGCCCCGCAGGTGGAGTGTTACCTGGTGGGGCCGCTCCTTCTGGGCAGGTGGGTTGGCGCCTTGCAGCTCACCAGCTGGCTCTGGGGACTCCCTGCTGTGCACCCTGTTTCCCTGAAACGAGGACCTGCTGGTGGTGCCTGGAAAGGAGGGGGCGGGGTCCTAGTGGGGGCTTGTGGTTGGCACCTCTCCCTATTTTGTTATTTCACAGCAAATGTGGTCCTACGCTGATGGAGCAAACCACCTGCTGGCCTGGCTTTCCTGTGTCCTCGCCAATTGGTGATGTTCCCCTGGCACTGGCTTGGGCATGATTTAGGCTGGCTGCTGCAAGGTGTAGGGGAGGATCGCGTCTTGCAGGGTGCAGGGTTCTGGCTCGCTCCCATGTGCGTGTGCAGAGTCAGTGAGCATGGCGTGTGGGCCCTGCTGTGTGCGGGCACAAGGAGCGGGAACCAGGGTTCAGTCCATGCCGACTCCTCAGATAGACCTGGAAGCCGCACGCAGCTGTTAGGCAGGCCGTCCTGGACCGGCTGTGGCCACAGATGGGAACGGGCCTTGCTGACTGATGCTGAATTACGCTAACAGACTTTTCATTCACTTTGGACATTTTGTGTCTGGCGAAAGTAAATGATGCAGATGCTGGGACAGAAGTCCGCCTTGAGCTTATTTTTAAGAGCAGCTCCCATGGGCCCCGGAATAAGCTGGCGCTGTGAGCTGCCCCTGTACCTGTGTGCTGACGGTGCTGGTGCTCAGCTTGGGTGTCTCATCAGATTGGGAGGAGCTCGGAAAGGGACCCCAAAGGGAGGAAGCCCACGTGTCCTTCCAGGAGCAGAGACTTGGCCTTTGTCGGCGGCAGGAAGCCTGACAGGGCAGCATTTTCTCTTGAGACGGTTGCCCTGTGGGGTGGTCCCTGTGTGGGGCAGTGGGCAAGCTCCCCCACAGCTTGTCCCCCAGGGCCTGAATGGCGGGGGGTGGGAGAGCTCTGTGCTCATGGGCTGCTGCCCATCATGTGGTTGGGGATGGCTAGGCCTTGTTCTGTGGGTGATACCAGTGGCAGACACACTGCCCGGTAGTGCACTGAGGTCTGGCAGCGCCAGGCGAGCAACCTGAGCTATTGTCCCGACCACCTGTGTGCTGGACCTGGGAGCTGCTGGCCTTGCCTTCACCCAGTGGGGCTGGGAATGGGTTGTCCCTGTGATATGCTTGTGGGTCAGCATCAGCCCGGAGCGTTGCTGTCACGCCGTTTGCTCAGGTGAGTGACTGCGTGGTGAGAGTCGAGCATGGACTCTGGCTTAGGGGTGGGCTGAGCGAGCTGCCTGGGGCTCCCTTGTGGCTGTGGCGGCCAGACTGGCGCTGGACGAGGAGGGAAGCAGGTGGGGCCCGTTTGCTCCCTGGCAGGAAGGCCTTTTCACAGCTGCGAGGTGGTCAGCATCCTTCTTGGTGGGGTTGGTTCCGATCTCGTGACCCAGGCCCCACCCACCCTGAAGACAGCTTAGTAGCTGTGATTTGAAGCTCCGCTTTGCCTTGACCTTGGCTTTGGGGACTTCCTGGCAGCAGGCTGGCTGCACGCGTCTCAGTTTTCTCTTCTCCATGTGGACTGGGCTGCTGGTTCCACTGAGGGAGGGGGAACGGCAGCATTCCTTAACGGGCCGAGCCAGGGTGAGAGGGGACAGCCCACTGGCTGGCTTGGGCCCCTGCCTTCTGGCCCCGGCCCCTGCGAGCGTGCCCCCCGCCCCCCAGCTTTCCCAGGCGCCTGTCACTGCGCGGCCTTCACTCTGGTGAGGCATGTTCACGGGCACGCCTGCATGTGGCCCCTTCCTCCTGGTTACAAACCTGGGGTGGGCAGGTAACGGCCGTGTCAGACGGCACGGGGTCTGAGCCCAGCCTGGGTTGTGCCTGGGGGTGCGCCGCTCTGGAAGGCGCACGGGGCTGTGTGGGGTGCGCCCGTCCGGGGTGGCCCCACTGCAGCTGGCGTGGCACAGCCGGCAGGTGTGCTTGGTCTTCACCTGGGCCCTACTGGGCCTCTGTCTGCACAAGGTGCTGGGCCCCCCCCAGCCCTGCCTGAGCCCCCGCTCCCTCCTGTCACCCAGCTTCCTGAGGCGGCGTCACTGGGGGTCGGTCAGGAATGTGGTTCTTGGTCCCGGCCGCCCTGTGCCTCTCAGGCCTCATTTGTGTTCCGGGTGCAGATGGGTGCTGTCTGAGCGTCCAGGCACAGGCAACCCTGAGAGCCTGGGCTTGCAGCTGGGTGCGGGCATGAGGGCGCAGCGTCCTGAAGACAGTCTGGGTGGTGGGGGGCCCTTTCTCGGGGCGTTGCTGCCGGGTATGTGGGGAGCACGCAGGCCACACATGCTGGGTGGTTTAACTAATAGGCTGTACTCTTTAGAGCAGTTCGGTTTGCAAGAAAGTGAGCAGAGTCCCTGGGACCTGTCACAATGTCAGCGTCAGTGGGGAGCCTTTGTTATGGGAAGCCCACAGCTTCCGGTTCATCCCTGGTGCTGCACGCGCTGCCCCTTACAGCTTCGCACGGGGCGGCCTCAGCGTCTAAGATCTTTGTGCTCCACCCACTCATCCCTCTCAACCCATCACTGCACCGTGTGGTCCTCCCCACCCGGGTGGTCCTGCTGCCTGCCCCACGGCCCGACCCCGTGGCTGGAGCCAGGCATCGGCCGGTCTGAGGGCCTTTCTCTGGTGTGGAAGGTGAATTTATGATTTCTGAACTAAAAGGATGAAAGAGGAGCAAGAAGGGAACGTGGGTAGTGCCTGGCCCCCTGGCCCTGGGCCCTGCCCCTGACGGGGCCCCTCTCCCCAGCACTCACGTCTGGACCCGGAGGCGCTCTTCACCAAGCTGGACCGCATCGGCAAGGGCTCCTTTGGGGAGGTGTTCAAGGGCATCGACAACCGCTCCAAGGAGGTCGTGGCCATCAAGATCATTGACCTGGAGGAGGCCGAGGACGAGATCGAAGACATCCAGCAGGAGATCACGGTGCTCAGCCAGTGCGACAGCCCCTACATCACACGCTACTTCGGCTCCTACCTGAAGGTGCCTGTGGGGCTGGGGGCGCCGTGGGACCCCTGCAGCCTGAGCCCAGAGCCCAGCGCCAGCTCGGGCGGCCCCGGTGCTGGTGCGGCTGTGCTGAGGCCGAGGGCTGCTGGCGGGGCAGCCTGGGGCTTGGTGGGCCGTCCACAGCTGCTGCGCTCGCTGGGGGTGGTGGGAGGGGAGTCTGGAGGCTGTGGAGCCCTGTTGTTAGGGGGCTCTGCCAGCTGCCCCGTGCTGACAGGCCCCCCTCTGGTCCCAGAGCACGAAGCTGTGGATCATCATGGAGTACTTGGGTGGAGGGTCTGCGCTGGACCTGGTGAGGAGCCGCTGTGCGGGGGCTTCAGAGACGGGCCACACAAGGAGGTCACTGTGGACTCCCAGGGGCCCCTGTCCTTCACTGTCCTGGTGCCTTGGGTGTCAGTCAGGAGTGGTTTGCAGCCCCTGGTTGTGCTGAGGGGTTCTGGGCCTCTGCTGGCCATGGGGACAGTGGGGTTAGTGCCCCCAGACACACAGGCTTTTCTTGTTCTTGCGGAGAGGGTGATGGTAGCACTTGTCCTTAGAAGAGCCTTACCACAGCCCCTGCCCCACATCTAAAACCAAGTTGTTGACGGAACAGGGACCCACGCCATCCGCAGGCCACCCCCCTCGTCCCCGCCGGTGGGGAGCTGGCCGGGCCTTGGTGAGGGGTCTGGGTGGTGCAGGGCAGGAGCCTGAGGCCTCCGCCATCTTGTGTGCCTGTAGCTGAAACCGGGCCCCCTGGAGGAGACCTACATCGCGACCATCCTGCGGGAGATTCTCAAGGGCCTGGACTACCTGCACTCGGAGAGAAAGATCCACAGAGACATCAAAGGTCCCTGGGCCTCGGCTCCTGCCCCCCAGCCCTAGAAAGGCCGGGTGGGGGGCCTGCAGCTCAGCGCCTGCTCTTTGGCCTCTGGGACCTGAGTGGCCCCCTGTGGCTCTATTGTCAGAAGTCGCTACCTCAGTGCCGTGTCCCCGTCGTGCGGGAGTGTGCGTGCTCGTCTGCTGGGGAGGGTCCCGGCCCTGCTGAGGGTCCAGTCCTGTGAGGGTCCCGGCCCTGCTGAGGGTCCAGTCCTGTGAGGGTCCAGTCCTATGAGGGTCCCGGCCCTGCTGAGGGTTCTGGGAGGGATGCACCGAGGGGGCCGACTGGCACGACTGGTGCACTGAGGGGCTGGGTTGGGGGAGAAGGGCAGTTGCTTGTTCCTGGGATCAGCCCAGGAGCTTGGGCTGAGGGCTGCACGGGGGCCCCTGTGGTGGTGGCTGGGGCCCCGGCTGGAGGGTGGACAGACCGGGCCCCGCCCCTGGCCTCCTGGCAGGATGGGTGCCCTGCGGTGTAGCCCAGGAGGCTGGTGGACAGGTGCCCACGAGCTGCTGCAGGCGGCGGGATCTGTGGCTCTGAGTGTGACAGGTGACGCCTGCCGTCCTGTGTTGAGCAGCGGCCAACGTGCTGCTCTCGGAGCAGGGAGACGTGAAGCTGGCGGACTTTGGCGTGGCAGGGCAGCTCACGGACACGCAGATCAAGAGGAACACGTTCGTGGGCACCCCCTTCTGGATGGCGCCCGAGGTCATCAAGCAGTCGGCCTACGACTTCAAGGTGGGCACGGCAGGTGCGTGGGCGGCTCTGGCAGCTCAGGTGCCCCCAGTGACAAACGTCCTGTGTGGCTCCATCCAGGCCGACATCTGGTCGCTGGGGATCACGGCCATCGAGCTGGCCAAGGGCGAGCCCCCGAACTCCGACCTGCACCCCATGCGCGTCCTGTTCCTGATCCCCAAGAACAGCCCCCCCACGCTGGAGGGCCACCACAGCAAGCCCTTCAAGGAGTTCGTGGAGGCCTGCCTCAACAAGGACCCCCGATTCGTAAGCCCGGCCCCTGGGTCCGGGGTGTCCGGCGAGGCCCCTCTTAGTCCAGGGTGGGCCCTGCCAGGGGTCTGGGGCAGCCAGTGGAGGGTGTCTGCCTGGTGTGGACAGGGGGCAGCCCACCCCCAGCCTGTGAGGGGCTCCTCCCGCCCCGAGTCCTCCCTGAGGGCGGGAGGCACAGCCCGGCCCCCGCCGCTGCCTCACGTCCCGGCTCCAGGCATGTGAAGGGCAGCGCCCAGCGGTCCCCTCGCCTGGTGACCCACGTCCGTTCCCCCGGCAGCGGCCCACTGCCAAAGAGCTGCTGAAGCACAAGTTCATCACGCGCTACACCAAGAAGACCTCCTTCCTCACCGAGCTCATCGACCGCTACAAGCGCTGGAAGTCGGAGGGTCACGGCGAGGAGTCCAGCTCTGAGGACTCCGACATGTAGGCATCTCGCTGCCCCTGCCCCGCCCGGCGCTGGGATGTGGGTGCAGCCTGGGCAGGGCCCCGCCCAGCACTGAGCAGTGGGGAGGCTGAGAGGTGGGCTTGGGAGCCCCCCGAGTGACTCCATCCTCCTCTGCAGGGACGGAGACGCTGAGGATGGGGAGCAGGGCCCCATCTGGACCTTCCCCCCCACCGTGCGGCCCAGCCCACACAGCAAGCTGCACAAGGGCACCGCCCTGCACGGCCCCCAGAAGGTCCGGCCCCCCGGCCCCCGCATGTGGTGGGAGGGAGGGGCTCCCCTGGGCCTTGTGCTGCCGGCTGTGCCTTCATGAGGCTGCAATGGGGTGGGGCCCACCTGCCCAGGCCCCGTGTCCTCCCCCCCGCCTTGCTCCCTGCCCGCTCACCCGCTGCGGCCTCACCTCTGCAGCCTTCGGAACCTGTCAAGAGGCAGCCGAGGTCCCAGTGCCTGTCCACGCTGGTCCGGCCTGTCTTTGGAGAGGTGAGGGGGCCTGCTGAGCAGAAGGGCTGGAGACCCTCAGGTTCCCTGGCTGCTCGCATCCCCTGGGGCCCCAGGAGGCTCTGAGTTGGCAGGTCTTGTGCTGGGCACTGGGCCCGGGACATGGGGCTCCCCGGTGGTCACGTGACCTGGGGCCTGTCACCGGCGGGTGGGCGGGCCGTCGAGAGCGTCCCCAGGAGTGTGATGTGTTAGGAGCCTCCACACCCTGGACTCAGGGCTGGCAGCCGGTCTCGTGACTGTCCCGTCCAGGAGCGGCAGCACTGGTGTGCAGGGTGCTGGGCATGGAGGCCGCAGTCCTCCTGGGGGAGGGGGGCACTGGGAAGACTCCTGTGATCAGGAGCCTGGAATTTGGGGGGCGGGCGGTAGAGCAGTTGTCACAGTGGCCTTGGGGGCGCCTGCCCGGTGGGACTGGGGCTCGGCTGGGCTGCACACGGGGTGGAGTGGAGGCCCCAGGGCTGCTTGGCGCATGTGGAGCCGGCCTGGCGTGGGCCCTGCAGGCAGCGGAAGGCTCCTCACCAGGTGCTTCATGGGGAAGTGGGGTCCAGGGGCAGCCCAAGGTCAGAGCTGCTGGGTGGGCTGTCCTGGGAGGCACTGGGCCTCTCCCTGTTGTTTCTGTGGGCTGAGAGGTGTAGCAGCCCTACCCCGAGGGGGCAGCCAGTGACCTCTGGCCTCCAGGGTCAGCGCGGGCCGTCTGGCTGTGCAGTGCACTCTGGGAGCTTCTGGGCTGAGAACTTTGGTGACCCTCAGTTGGGAGGAAACCTTGTGGTTAACTGGGGGCTGGACCCCCAAGCAGGACCCCCAGGTGCATTGCACGCTCCAGCCGTCCTCCGCTTGGCTGTGGTTGGGGAGGACACACGCTGCCAGGGCCCCCGGATGCCCATCCCAGGCGCGGGGCCTCCAGCGTGTGTGGGAGCAGGGCCCCTGTCTCCACAGCTCAAGGAGAAGCACCGGCAGAGCGGCGGGGGCGTGGGGGCGCTGGAGGAGCTGGAGAACGCCTTCAGCCTGGCGGAGGAGTCCTGCCCTGGCATTGCCGACAAGCTGATGGCCCGCCTGGTGGAGCGGGTGCAGAGGTGAGAGGGGCGGGCCTGCCGCCCTCCCAGCACCAAACGCAGCTGCGCCAGCGCCCCTGGTGGCTTCCCGCCGGCCTGCGCGGCGCGGCCACTGACGCGTCTCCTCCAGGTTCTCGCACAACAGGAACCACCTGACATCGGCCCGCTGAGGCCGTGGAGGCAGATGTGGCGTCTTCGCTTTGAGCTCTGCAAGGACCTGGCTGCCTGTGAACCCTCGTGCCGTCGTGGACGTGTGGGCCTCACTGCGGGCCACGGCCCTTCCCCGCCCCTCCCAGCCCCGAAGTCCCGCAGACCCGGCGGCTCCCGGGCCTCCCTGGCCCCCTGGCCCACAGGCAGTGCCGCTGCCCAGACGGGGGCGCCCGCCGGGCCGGCCTCCCTCCCCTCCCCGGGGCCCACGTCGGGTCAGATGCCGTGTCTGCTCGTAAGTACACGTGTGAGCCAGAACGTCGTGTTTTAAGAAAACTGAACTTCCCTGTATATTGAGGTTACGGTGTTAGTTTTCATAGAACATTAAGAAGCTCCGGCCACTTTCAATAAAGACCTGAATTGCAAATGTGCTGGTGGTGGGTGGGGACCCCGTCTCCCCCTGCCGTGCCCGGCTCCTGGCCTCCGAGTCACTGGAGTCCCATGGTGGTGACCTCAGGGCGACCCCAGAGCGAGCAGGGCGGCGCAGGCACCGGGGGACGCCCTTTATTTTCTCAGCACACGCACAGCGTGTGAGGTGCGCGGTTCAGAAATCCCGGGGCTGTGCCCTCCCAGGTCCCCAGGGGACTTGGGCTCCTACTCTCCAGAGGCTGTGCCCCACCCCTGGTCCATGCAGATGGGATAGGATGGTCGTGGCCCGTGCCGGGCGCGCTCTGTCCAGGGACCGCGCTGGGTCTGGAGGGGACGTCGGCCCTGCAGGTGTCCCTGGGAGGCCCACCCCCACTGCGGGTCCGTTGTTGGCAGACTCGGGACCAAAAATTGCAGGATCCGTGCTGACCGCCTGCTGCTTCCTCCTCCCTTGTGGGCGGGATGGGCTTCAGGCCTTGTCCTTGGGGCCCCCGGCCCGCTCAGGTGAGCTGCTGGCCCTCTCGATGACCTCCATCCACCTGGAGAACAGGTTGGCCTGTCAGAACTCAGGGCACGCTCCGGGCATGGAGCGAGCAGGGCAGGAGCTGGGCCGGCCACGCCCACCCGGCCGTCCAACCGGCTACGCCCCCGGGTGGCCATGCCCCCGGCCCCGCCCCCCCAGCTGTCCAGCCGACCACGCCCCCGGCCCTGCCCCGCGGGTACCTCCCGCACGTGTACTTGCTCTCGGCGCGGAAGAAGTAGACGTGGGATCGGAACTGCAGCTTGAAGACGTGCTCTGTGCGGACGCCGTCGGCCTCACCGGGCCGGCTCACCGCGTAGCCCAGCAGAGGGAGGCTGGCCAGCGGGTGGTCGTCCTGCGGGTGACGCTCAGCTCGGCTCTGCGGCACCTGCACCTCTGCCCCGCCCCCCACGGCGACACCCGCTCGGCTCAGCCACCGGTGGTTGGGCTGCTCACCTGATGCGTTTTGTAGAAGAACAGACAGAAGTTGGTGAAGACCACCCAGAGCCTCTGCCAGCCGTCACTGTTCTTGAACTTCCTCAGCAGATACCCCGAGAGCTGGTTCTGAAGGGACACACAGACGCCCGTCGGTCCTGAGGCCGGTCTCGGTTCTACTCCCGCCCCTGGGTCTCGCCAGCAGCGTCCTGCAGTGAAGCTGCTCCCCGCGTACGTGGGGGGTCGGTTTCCCACCCTCGGGGGCCCCCACCCTGGAGGACGCTGTGACGGGCCCCACGGGGACAAGTGAAGTCCTTCACGCCGTGTTTGGGGGTGCTGGGGGTCCTGGCCGGGCAGACGCCGCCTACAGCAGCCCTCGCTTGGTGCCCCGCGGCCACCCCTCCTGTGCCCTCAGTGTGGGCAGCACACGGTCCCCGAGACGCAGGCCAGCGCCACTGCTGAGGAGCGTTCAGGGCCTGGGGACCCGCAGAAGCGCTCACGCCACCCTGACCGGGGGGATGGGGTCCAAGGTGATGCTCCCGGTGGTGGAGGCAGAAGGCAGGTGACGAGCACCGGGGATGACACCCTCCTGGCTTCTGCCAACGGGCCCTGAGGTGACAGCTCAGCCCTGGGCTGCGGCCCCGGGGGGCCTCCCCTGGCCTGTGGGCCAGGCCCAGCCCTGCCATCGGGTCCCCAGCCCGGCCCGGGTCCTGGGTCCCCAGCAGCAGCAGCAGCAGCACCACCCAGGTCCCGGGTCCCCAGCAGCAGCAGCAGCACCACCACCCAGGTCCAGGGTCTCCGGCCTGGCCTGGGTCCCGGGTCCCCAGCACCACCCACGTCCAGGGTCCCCAGCCCGGCCCGGGTCCAGGGTCCCCAGCAGCAGCAGCAGCAGCAGCACCACCCAGGTCCAGGGTCCCCAGCCCGGCCTGGGTCTAGGGTCCCCAGCAGCAGCAGCAGCAGCAGCGCGGCCGAGGGGCGGGCCGCACCTTGACGGCGGCGCTGTGGTCGGCCCGGGAGACGCTGGTGTGGCGGTACCAGCACACGTGCACCGTGGTGTTGGCCCGGGGCTGGCCCGCCTCCCAGGAGCCCTGAGTGCCGTGGGCGGCGGCGTCTTCCGACTCCTGCTCCACGCAGAGCTGGTCGGGGGCTCCTGCAGGGGAAGCCGCCCTGCTGCTCAGGGTGGGGACCCGCGCAGCCCCCAGGGTGGCCCTGGTGCCTGGCTCTGGGGTGGGCTGGGGGCAGAGCCACATGAGCGGCCGCGAGCTCGCGGCGCCTTCCCCGGGCGCGGCCTGGGCCTCCGTGTGGGTTCGGTGGGCAGACCGGGACCCTGGCCCGCCTCCACGGCGCAGGGCGCAGGGCAGGGGTCTCGGGGCGGCGGGGACTCACGGCGGGGAGACGCCTCCCGCACAGCGCAGGGCAGCAGCGGCGCCGGGTCGTCACCGCCCTTGGCGGCTTCGATGGCCGTGGTCAGGTCGCGCATCCACTTCTCCTTCTCCAGCTGGGTGCTGCCGGGGGGACCGAGCTCAGAGCCGCACGGCCAGGGGCCTGCGTCCTGGCCGCCCGCGGACGGGGGTTGGGTCCCTGTGTCACCCCCTCGCGCCACCATGTGGGCCCAGGGGCTGTGAATGCAGTGGGCAGCCCGGCCTGGGAGCTGTGGGGGCAGCACCCCCGTGTGGAACAGGGTTCCAGGAACCAGGTCAAGTCCGGTGCTCACACGCAAGACAGGCTCACGGTCACTACTGAGCGGCCAGCGTTCCTGCTGGGAGTGACGTGCCCAGTGCGCTCTGACTGTGGCCAGGACACGGCACAGGGGTTACAAGTGCACCGGTCCCCCTCCCGCAGCACCTGCCCAGGGCCCTGGAGGGACTGAGCACACAGCACCTGCCCAGGGCCCCAGCAGGACTGAGCACACAGCACCTGCCCATGGCCCCGGAGGGACTGAGCATAGCACATGCCCATGGCCCCAGAGGGACTGAGCACACAGCACCTGCCCAGGGCCCCGGAGGGACTGAGCACACAGCACCTGCCCATGGTGCCTTTTCAGCTGTCTCGCTGGTCTGATGGGGGGGGTGGAGGCAGCAGGGAAAGGGGCTGGTTGCAGCTGAGCTGCAGCCCAATCAGGATGCAGGATGCAGGGTTTGCTCTGCCAGGCCCCACCCCCAGCCTGCGGGCCCCACCCCTTGACTGGAATGCACCACTGGGCTTGTGTCCTGGAGACGAAGCGCCATGAACCCGATGCCCCTTGGCAGCGCCCGGCCACTGTCTGGGGGGCGTCTTCAAGCGACGTGCCCCACGCTCCCCACCAGCGGGGAAGCCACACGTCAGGGCCACACGTCACTCCTACAACTGGGAGCGACGTTCCCACAACTTGGAGGGGACTCGGGGTCATGCCAGCAAAGCCGCCACCCCTGGGCCCCCAGCGCCCTTACCTGGCTGCCACCACGACTGTCTTCTGAGTGGCACAGATGGTGAAGCAGTATGGGGCGGACCATTCCTCGCTCTCTTCTATCTGAGGGCGGGAGGAGATGGGACGTCTGGACCAGGAGCGGGGCCAGCTGAGGCTAAGCTGGGAGCAGCAACACTGCAAAGGGCTAGCCCTGTGCTGTCCACATCTACACTGACTATGAGGGGCTACGGAGGCACGAGGGGTCCCGAGGCCACGGCACCTGCCACCCAGGTGGATGAGCTGTGGGCCACAGGCGCCCAACTACTCACCGGTGGGTCCAGCACTATTAGCTGAGAGTCAAGCACAGGAAAAGGTGTTGAGCGTTATCATTGCTAAAGAGAATTGGACAATTCATCTTATGAACTTGGTAACAAAACCAAATTAGGTTCCAGCTCACTCTCAGTCATAAGTGACTAAAGGAAATAACTCCAAAATAGTATAAAATGTCACCTACTCTAGCCTAAGAGGACAGACAGGAAATTTTCCTACCAAGTAAGGTAGTTCTAGGAATGCAGGGATGGTTTGACATTAGGAAGCCGATACTAGAAACACCTGTCACAAAGTTACAGGGGGAAAAGCGATCACTTCTCTGCACGTGGAGAACGTCTCTGCTAAAATGCAACGTGTTATTTCTGATCATCTCTCTTAGTAGGAGCAGAAGGAAACTGTGTTAACACGATAAAGGTTGCCTTTCTCAGGGCAGCCAGTCACAGATCACCTCACAAGCAGGGCCTATGGGATGCCAACCACTGAACATGACACGACATCAGAGACCGGAAGTTAACATGAAATGGGCACCAGGAGAAGGTCGTCGAGATGTTAGTCTTCCTCTAAGTCGTTATGTAAATTTGTAGCTATGCCCCACGTAATGTTTCAGTCACCAGCAGACTGCAAATGACAGTGGTCCTGGAAGATTGCAGCGGAGCTGACAAATTCCTACTGCCTAGTGACGTCACAGCTGTCCTGCTGCCCCAGCACGACATGCATGAGGTGCTGCTGGCTGTCTAAAAATATAGCCATTACAGGGAAGCCAGGATGGCTCAGGGGGTGAACCCTCATCTTGCAGCCCCGGGGGCTGAGGATCGAATCGTGGCCCCGGCCTATGCAGAACCACGTGCTGAACTGGGGCATGGCCCCCAGTTTGGTTCTCACCAGGGAGAGCTTCCCATGTGGGAGGCTCCCGGCCTGGTTCCTGCCCTGGGCAGCCCTGTGCCTGCACCTGTGGAATGAACCATGTAGAAAACTGATGATGCACAACTATGGAGACTGCTCTGGGCCCTCCCCTTCTCTCTGTGAAGAACAATAAAAATAAATCTTTAAAGGCATAGCAGTTACAATTACGTACAGTATGTAATACTTGATGATAAATGACTAAGTTACTGGTTTATGTGTTTACTACACTATACTCTTCATCGTTTTAGAGTGTACTCATGAAAAACAAGTTGGCTATAAAACTGCTGCTACACCACCAGTAGCCTCATGCGTCTTGTGTTTACTGTCTCCTGGTTCCATGTGTTGTTTTGTGCACTTAGTGCAGCCAACACGTGCAGGGTTTATAAAGCTGTAGAGTCGTGGGCACTCATGTCATTGGCCTTCACGTCCACTAACCACTCACTGACTCAGCCAGAGCAACGTCCAGTGGTGCAGGCTCCGTTCACGGTGAGTGCCCCGTGCGGGTGAGCCGTTCTCCACATGATGCCGTGTATGAACTGCACCTCTTCTGTTTAAGCATGTAAGTGCTGAGCGCTGTCGCACAACTGCCTGCAGTATTCACTACAGTGCCGCGCTGCACAGGCCCAGGAGTGCGGCTGCACCGCACAGCCCGGTGTGCGGCGGCCACACTATCTGGGTGTGCAGGCTCCTTGTGTTCGCACACGGCGCCATCACTGAATTCTCAGAGCTCATCCCCGTCATAAAGCGGCTCATGAAGGCAATGCGATTTCAATAGAAATCCCAATGGGGTTTTGGAAGGAGTTTGTCCAAATGATTCTACAATTTATTAGGAATAATTAAAATGCTTGAGAAGAGCAAACACTTTTTTAAAAGGAGGACAAAAAAGGGGTGAAACTTACCCACATAGACCATGAGTTAGGAGAGACTGGTGCCGGGCACAGGACACCAAGAAAGGACCCAAGCAAGCAAACAGCTGTTTACGTGGTGCAGGGTCAGTGTGAAAACTGGCCCCACAGGCAGAAAACATTACATCCCAATCTAATGACATCCAAGGACAGAAGGACAGAAGCCTAGAGGAAAAGATGGACGGATCTGACTGCATAACAGAGTCTGAACTCGCTCCTGCAACGTGTCAGTGTCAGCTAGGAGCAAGACAGCCCTCGTCCCAACGGGGATTAAATGCCATGAGGTAAACCAAGCGGCGGGTGAAGTAAAAAGGAGTCACCAACGGGAAAAGCATTAATTAGTGACACCCTGGGAGGGCTGGCTGGCGCCTTTATAAATGTCTCACAAATGAGTATGAAGAGCAACAGACCACGGAGACCTGAGTGACAGACGTGTGTGAGTGCTCCCTAGGGGGAGGACACAGAGCGCCGAGCACGGAGACTCAGCCAGAG
Organism: Craseonycteris thonglongyai; assembly: GCA_004027555.1. Classification (NCBI taxonomy): domain Eukaryota; kingdom Metazoa; phylum Chordata; class Mammalia; order Chiroptera; family Craseonycteridae; genus Craseonycteris; species Craseonycteris thonglongyai. The sequence goes on along the minus strand of PVKE010029027.1, from coordinate 4,466 downwards.
CTTAGCCAGCCGGACACGAGGCGGGGATGCTGCTGCCCTAGGCCGTGAGCAGTGACGTTCAAGCCTCAGACACGAGTGCACACTGTGCTCCAGGCAGGAGTTTGGAGCTGATCTCAAGGACGCCATGAAGCGTATGCGGAGAGACAGACCTGATGGCGCCGTTTCTAGTTCTGAAAAACTAGGTGCAGCCGGCCATTCCGCCCGGTGTAGGGAGCGGGTGAACAACCAGCTGAGGCCGGGTTCCCCCCGGGCTCCCCGCCGCAGTGTCCCTGACACATCGCTGAGCAAAACCAGGGCAGGTCCCGGAGCAGCTCGCACAGGGGAGCCCGTCGCAGGGCGTAAGGTGCAAGGCCGGCAGCGTAAGATGGGGACTTGTTTTCCTTTAACACTTTCGGTTAGTTTTTCCTATAATGAAGATTATTTACTTTAAAGTATACTTTACAACAGACGGGGTCTGCCCCAGCGACAGCAGGGAGCGCATTGTCGCCGGCCCTCCTTGCTGAGAGCCGGGGGAGCTGAAGCCCACAGCACAGACCCCTGCGGGGGCCTCGGCCTCTCACTGGGAGGAGGGCCGGGAAGGCGAGGTGGGTGGACGGTCATCCAGACAGGCAGGCCAAGCACAACAGAGCCGAGCGTGCGCGGAGCCCTGCCCACTGCAAGCCCCACGGACAGAGGCCTGGGGGTCACAGGGGGACGCCCTGGACCGACGGCGCGTCTTTAGGGTGAAGCCTCCTATCTGTGCTGGTCCCACAGACGGGCTCCAGGCTGCGTGCAGCTGCCGTGGGAGGGCAGGGGGACAGCACACGGTGTCTGTGTGGGAGTCTCGCCACAACCTTCAGTCAGCGTCCCCGCCCCACCATAAGGTGAAGGCCGGTGAGCTGGATCACGTTGAAATGCAGGCGTCACACCGCACCTGTGACAGGAGCAGGGACACAGCCCGGCAGGCGTGTGGGGTGCACAGTGCTCCCAGGGCCTGGGGGCGACGAGGAGCGGACGCAGAGCTTGTGAACCTCACGAGGTGTAAGCCACACAGCGGACACCATGGAGGGCCCCCCACGCCCCCGGGAGGGACGAGGAGGGAAGAGGGCGGCGGTGGTGTCGGCCACGTGAAAGCTATGCGTGTGCATGCGTGTGCACGTGTGTGCACACCTGTGAAATAGCTAATTGTGATGCCACAGGCATCCAGATTTGTCAGTGAAGAGAGGCAAGTGTAAAAGCAAAGTGAAAACTCTACAATCTCAGGAACTGGTGGCTCAAAGGCTATGCCCCCCGCCCCCCGCCGTGCCTGCCTGGGTTCTTTTACTGCGTCTCCCGCCAGAGCGCAGGGGTGCCGGGGCGTGTGCGGGCGCTGGCAGTAACCACAGGTCTGGGAAGGGCAGCAGGAGGAGCGGCTAGAGCACCGGGAACAGTGAGCACAACAGGCGGGAACAGACAGCAGCCCCACACTCAGGGCAGCAGGCCTGGCCCATAGCCCCACTCACCAGCATGCCGCGGAGCGGGAGGAGGCCCCGGATCCGGAAGTGGCTGCTCCCTGAGACGCCTCTGCTCGTGTACAGCAGCATATCTGAGAACTGAGCCAGGAAGCTTCAGATGAACGCACTTCACAGGCAGGTAACAAGGTGTCACCATCCTCACTGTGCAGCCAACTTCAGCTCCAAGGCCCTACGTGCTTATCGGATCTGCTCAGCTTGCGGAGACTTTTATTTCATCCATGCAATCGCGTGACCAGAGGTGCCCAGCAAGCACAAGACCCAGCGACGTCTTGGGCCAGTCACCTCTCATATCGATGGTCAGGTCTGAACCTGCTGACTGGGTGTGAAGGAGGGACCGGATACTGGGAAACCTGGTGGCAGCAGGGACCTGCTGGGAGCCAGAGCCGGTGGGGGTACCCTTGGGGCTGCCTGTGGGCCGTGGGCAGGAACGGACATCCCTGCAGCCACAGGCACGAGGGCTGGTGTAGCCTCGGCGTTGGCTCATCCTGTAGACAGGTGCCCACAACCCAGAACAAGGAAGGCGGCTGGCCCGGACTCTGTCCTGCGGGCTTCCCGGGGCTCCTGTCTGACCTTGAGGCCGCCCGCCCGGCCCACCTCCCTCCCCTAACAGAACCGCCGCCACCCCACCTACCAGGAAGAACATCCTCTGCTGCAGGCCCTTCTTGGTGAGCTTGTGAAGGCAGCCCTCACGGATGAACTCCTGCAAGACACGGCGAGGCCCGCTCTGTGCACGAGCCCCTCGCAGGCCCCGCCCAGGCACGGCTGTCCCCTCTGTGCTTCTCTGAGCCCCACCCGCCCCTTCAGTGACACCCCCCTGCCCAGATGCCCAGGGACCCTCCCCAGCTCCAGAAGGGCAGAACCGTCCCGATGTTTCAGTCCTAGTTCCTGGTCCCACGTTCTCAGTAGCTTCTGACAAACACAATTTACAAGCCACACTCCGTTATGTGTGTTGAGAAGGGAGACCTTTTCTTATGCTCACAGGGCTGAGTTCAAAGCAAAAGGCATTAGTGATGGAAGTCAGCAGCCAGGAGGCACACACATACAGATGCACATGCAGGACAGAGCCGAGGGCTCAGAAATAAACCCACACACTGACAGCCCGCCGATTTTGACAAGGGTGCAGAGACAGTTCAGCAGTGGTGCTGGGACAACCGGATACCCACGCAGGAAAGAATGCAGCACATCGTCTGCAAAAACGAACTCAGCGCAGAAGAGCTAAAACACATCCCACTTTTAGAAGAGAACACAGGGGATCTTCAGACTGTTTGAGCTTGACACCCCAAGCACAGCAACCAAAGGAAAAACAGATGAACTGGGCCCCGTCAAAGTGAGAGACTTTCATGTTGTAAATGATATACCATCAAGAAAGTGGGGAGACAAACCACAGAACGGGAGGACGGATTTGCAAATCATACTCTGTTCAGGACGTGGTATCCACAGTGGGTAAAGAATCTCACAACTCGAAGGAGAAGGACCAGTAACCCAGTTAAATGGTAAGCGAAGGGTCCGGAGGGGCTTGTCCCCCAAGAAGGCATAGAAACGGTCAGCAGACACAGGAAGGCTCTGACGTCAGCCTTCAGGGCCACGTGCCCACACTGCAGACCCTCAGACGGCCAGAATCAAAAGGACAGAGAAGTGGAGACATCTGAACTCCAAATACCGACAGGAAGGTAAAGCGGTGCAGTTACTTTGGCAAACACTGAATTGCCCCAGGACCCAGTAATCCCACTCCTAGGACGCCCGGAACTGAAGACACACGTCCACACAGGACTCGTGCACAGGGTTCCCAGCGACGCCAACACAACAGCCAGCAGGTGAGAGCCGCCCAGTGCCCATCAGGGGACGGATGCGGTGTGTCCCCAGAACGGAGCCCTTCAGCCTCAGGAAGTGAGGCGGTGGCACGATGGACCAGCCAGGCACGGAGGCCACCCCTGAGCCGCCGCTTAGGGGAACCGTCCAGAATAGGTCAGTCCAGAGACAAAGCCCATCCGTAGTCGCCAGGGCTGGGGTGGGGCCAGCGTGACTGTTCACAGGCCCCGGGTTCTTTGGGGCCATGAGAATGTTCTGGAATTAGATAGTGGTGCTGGTTGCACAACCTTATAAATATACTAAGAACCACTGACTTGCATGCTTTGAAAGGGTGAATTCTGTGGTGTGTGAATCACATCTCGATCAAGAACCAGGAGTGACGAGCTCAGGTGGAGTCACTCACCCTGCTGGGGACAATGAGGTTCTCGATGCCAACCAAGTCCCGCTGCAGCTCTGTCAGCTTCTGGAGGTTCTCCAGTCGGACGAGACTGTGCTGGAGCATGGACGTCACTTCTGTGATGACCTTGAGGGCATCTGTGTGAAGAGACCCTTCAGCATAGGTGCCTGGGCAGATGGGCTGGGAGGCACAGACAAAACACTTCCAGTGACAGAAATCGGCATTTTAAAAGGCTCGTTTAAGTCCCGGGACATTCTACTGAAACCCTGCGGAGGACGGTCCCCCGTGGCTTCCGCTGTCAGGCACGGCAAGTGCAGGCCCCTGCAGGTGACCGCAACCTGGGGCTTGTTCAGCCCAGCTGCTGACTGGCCAGCACTCGGGTGTGGAAAGAGAAAGAACAGTCCGTAAATAACTATTTGATGTTACCGGCCAAGCTGTATCTGCTCTTTAGGGAAGACCATTTACTACAGTTTAGAATCTAAATCACTCGTACACTTGTGACTTGCTCCTTGAATGGCGAGTCTTATATTAATAGTTAAAGCAAAGCTAAGAAAATTCAGAACCGGGAAGGAAAACGTGTTCAGATGAGACACAAAATCACACATTGAGCGTGGTCTTCAGAGGCCTGACGAGGCCGCGCTGGGAGTGACCACACTTCCCTTGTCTCCTTGTTGCAGCCACAGATGGGGACCCTGCTGTCTTCTCATCAGGACGGTGCTTGGTCCCAGGAACCACAGATGTACCCTCCCAGCTCTGCCCCCCCCAGC
>PVKE010029026.1:0-20528 GCA_004027555.1 Craseonycteris thonglongyai | reverse complement strand
TCCTAGAACACAGGGCAGAGACCTCAGGACAAACTGAATATAAAAAAGTGTAAGCTGGCACTTCATGCACTGCTTTTAGTGCCAGGTAGAAAACAAAGGCACTAGTTGCTCTCCCACACCACCTACCAGACCTCTGCCCCTCTGCCCCTGCTTCTGCACAACATTAGCAGTGAGCCCCAGAAAAAATCCACAGCAGTTAGTGTCGGGTTCAGGAGCAGAATATCTGCAAACAGAGAGGCTGCCAGAATGAAACAAGGAAATACATCTGAAAAGAAAGAAGAGCAGAAAAAAAAAAATACAAGATAGAGATAAATTATCAGAGATAAGGTTTGACACAATAGTTATAGTAATACTCAAGCAACTTAATAAAAATTTCAACCAATAGATAACAAACATTAAAAAGGACATAGAGACAATAAAAGAAGGACCAAACAAAATTAAGATTAAAATAAAGGAAATGAAGAATGAAATAGAAGGGCTCTCCAGATTGGATGAAGCAGAGATGCGAATCAGTGATATGGAAGATAAGGTAATAGAAAACACCTAAAAAATCAAAACAACAAGAAAAAAAAATCAAAAAAAAAAGAAGATGGTCTAAGATTTCTCTGGGACATCAAGTATAACAATATTTGTATCATAGGAGTACCAGAAGGAGCTGAGAAACAGCAAGGGATAGAGAACTTACTTGAATAAATAATGACTTAAAACTTCCCTAACCTGATGAAAAAAAAAAAACACAACAAAAACCAAAAAACAAAAAACAGACATACAAGTGCAGGAAGCACAAAGAGTCCCAAACAAGATGAACCCAAACAGGCCACACCAAGAACGTATCACAATTAAAATCACGAAAGTTAAAGACAAAGAGAAGAATTTAAAAGCAGCAAGAGAAATACAAGTAGTAACTTATAAGGGGGACACCCATACAACACTCAGTGGATTTCTCATCAGAAACCTTGAAGGCCAGAAGGGAGTGGCAGAAATATTCAATGTAATGAAAACCTAGGATCTACAACCAAGATTAATGTATCCAGCAAGGTTATCATTCAAAATTGAAGGACAGATAAAGAGCTTTCCAGACAAGAAAAAGTTGAAGGAGTCCATCACCACCAAACAAATACTACAAGGAATGTTAGAGGGATTTCTTTAAGACAGGAAAAAGCCAACATTATAAATGATAGAAAAGTAATAGGTACCTCCTTATCAACAGTTGCTTTCAAGTTATACAAATTAAAGATTTAAATAAAAAGATATGGAATGTATTGCACTGAGTGGAATGACCAACAGAAGAAGACAGATGCAAATTCACTTTGCTTATAGGTGAAATCCAAATAAGAATATTAACAAGCGGAACATGAATAAATTCACAGATATAGAGAACCTTCAGTTTCTTGCTAGATGGGAAGAGAGTTGGGGGAGTGTGTGAAATAAGAGGAGGGGAATGGGAAGTTCAATTTTGTTGTTATAAAGTAATACTTATGGGGTTGTAAAGCATACCATGGGAACATGGTCAATAATGCTGCAATGATTGTGTATGGTGTCAGATGGGTACTAAATTTGTGGGGGTGATGGAATGAGAGCTGGAGAGGTGGGTGAAAAAGAAAAAGCAATCAAGAAGTATAAATTCATAGTCACTAAATAGTCACAGGGATATAAATTGCAGCATAGGGCATACAATAAATAAAAATGTAATAACTATATGTGGTGTCAAATGGGAACCAGACATAATGGAATGAAGACTTTGTAAGTTATATAAATGTCTCAACCCTACGCTGTACACTTAAAACCAATATAATATTGTGTGTCAAATATAACTGAAGGAAGCGGAGGAGGAGGAGGAGGAGGAGAAGAAGAATTGCTACCTTTTGAATAAAGTGGATGGAGCCACCACTGCAAGGTTTCTTAGGGCTCAGAGGAGTCCACTTAGCTACAATCCTACAGAACATCCACCCAGAAGTCTTCATCCCACATGTTAGGATTTCAGTTTTATCAATTGTTTTTTTCAACTAGGGCCTTGACTTTAGCATAAAAAAATCTTCCATGACTGAGTATGGATATATCTTTGAAGCTCCTCAACCTTCACCATTAGACCCTGATATTTTTCCTCAGCTGGTATATTTGTAAGGATCCAAAGAGGCCCTCTGGTTCTATATTTAGTGTTCCTTTTTATAATTTCTTCATCTTTTCATTGTTACTCTTTAAGGTTTCAAGGCAATATGTTGATAATTGTCCATGCTCATTGTCTTCGTATATATTGTTAATCCCAAACCTTTCTAATGCCTGTAAGATCACCCTGGTCAGGGTGTTCTTCTTCATCAGGATGTTTTCCCAAGTCATTTCCAGTAAAAGTTTAGCAACTGTGCCACTATACTACACATATCACTTGGGATGAGGTTCTTTTTTTTCTAGCCAAATAGTAAATTGATAATTCTCCAAACCCCATCTTAAAGCTTATTTTCTTGGACCACTCATGATGTTAAATTGTGTCAGTTGATGTCCTTTGGTAAGCAGATGCTAAGATAAAATTATACATGCAAGAGATGTATTGCATTTAAACCTCTGAAAGCTAAGAAGAGAGGGAACATGTGTAGATGGGGAAAGACTTCATGCTACAATGCCTGTCTGACACCTGATGGAAAAGAGGGGCAAGTAATTACCTAAGAATAGGCTCAGACTTCAGTGCATTTTTGAGGAAATCATGGGCAGTGCAAAAAGTTACTCCAAAACAAAGTTGTTTCTATAAGAATTCTGGGGAGTGATGAGATGGCTCAGCAGGTTGAGCACTCATTTTGTAGCCCAGGGGTTTGAGGATCATATTCTAGCCCTGGCCCATGTGGACCCATATGCTGAACTGGGGTGTCCCCCTAGTTTGGTTCTTGCTAAGGTGAGCTTCCCATGTGGGAGGCCCCTAGTTTGGCTCCCACCCCAGTGTGCTTACCATGTAGGAGGCCCCCCAGCTTGAAGGGGTGTGCCTCCCATCTGGGAGGCCCCCAGCTGGTTCCTGGCCTGCGAAGCCCTGCGCCCACCTGTGGAGTGACACTACATCAAAACCTAATGACATACAACTATGAAGACTGCTCTGGGCCCTCTTACTTCTGTCTCTCTCTTACTCTCTCTCTCTGTCAAAAACAATAAAAATAAATCTTAAACAAAATTCTGCCTTGGGTAGAATTAGCCATGTCCTGATATCACTAACGTGCTCTGTCTGTGGCTAAATCTACCTGAGAAAAGTGTGCTTTAGACTCATACATTGCAGTAGATCTCAAGGGCTCTTCAGCTGGAGGCTGTCAGCTGACTGTACTTCCAGCTGGTGTTCTCTGAATTGAGATCTGAGTGGCCCAGTTTCATGGCTGCCACATGATTTGAAAAAGTAATTTTAAAATGATAATGTTTGAAATAACAAGAAAAGCTTTAAGAAAAAGGCCATCAAAATATGTAGAAGATATTTGTAAAAAAATTATGAAGTTTTATAGAAGGACATAAAAGAGGTTCTGATTACATGGAGAGACAGACTATGTTCATGACAAAGACAAATCAATAAAATGTCAATTCTGCCTATTCTGATCTCTGAAATCAATCAATTACAATGAGAACATTCAACAAACTTTTTCATAGAGTTTACCAAGATAATCCTAAAATTCACATGGATTTTTTTGGAGCATGGTTTTAGTGTCCAAAATAATCAAGTTTATAAAAGAAATAAAACAAAGTATGAATACTCACCTCAGCAGATACTAAGTGTTATAGTGAGTGCCTGACATTCTGCACGTAGCCCTTCTACCTGGCGTTCTGCACATAGCCCTTCTACCTGGCATTCTGCACCTAGTATTGTACTTTCCATTATGGCACCACTAGCCCCTCTCTGTGATCTTTCCAGCTCCCCCTCACAGCCTTTGTAACTTTCCACTGCCGCAGGTGCCCCCGCCTATTGTAAACCCTTCAACTGCTCCCGGATCTGAATTTGAAATATGCTTTTTGGCTTCTGTACAAATGCTTTTGCTGAACCCAACTAGATGAACAAGATGTAATTTTTGCCTTTATAAACCCCTCACTTTCTACATTCTGGGTCACAGGTCTTTGAGAGACACTAGTTCTCTGTGGTTGCCGGCCTCTGAATAAAGACTCCTAATTTGGCCCTCATGCTTGGCACTACTTTGTGGGTTATTTCTTCTCATGGTTTACAACACTAAGATTTATTAGAAATATATAGTAATTAATCACATTGAGTTATTGTTGCAGGGATAGACAAACAAACCTAAGAAGCAGACTAGAAAACCAAAAAAAAATTGCATGCATATTTGAAAATTTGGTATGTGACAGAGTTGTCAATGGAAAAAAGTAGACTATAAATTGTGCTGGTACAACTGAATAGTTTGGTAATCTAGCGAATAAAAGACTTGGGGAAGAGACTCTCCTACTCCAAACTGGCTGTAAGTGCCAATAAATATATACACAACTTCAGAACTTAATGAAAGTGAGATAGCCAACACAGAACCAGAGCAAATGCTTCATAAATTAAAATAAATCTTTCATTTTCCACTTCTCCTAAATTTATAAAGTATAAATATCTGCTAGCGACATTCTTGGAGTAGAAAATGAACTAATCCTTACTGTGCCACTGCCCTGTTACATTCAAGCTTACATCACTAGTCCAGAGAACTTTCATAAACAACCTAGTGTGCCTGTTAAAAGGATATTCATGCAAAAAGGGGCTGCTTTTATAAAATTATTTTCAGCAAGAACAAAATAAGTCTTATGTTTAGTGAGAGAAAGGAGAATAATTGCCTAGATCAGTAATTTTCTCTCCATTGTACTGAAAGCCAATTTCTAAAAAGACCACCTCCTAGCTATTGTTTAATGTCCATTTACCTCAGTGAGCTCTGGGACTACATTTTCTCTGTTGATCATAATCTCAAATATTTCTCCAGAATTACCACTATACAAATAACAACAAAATATGATGAAGACTTTATAATGGTATTTAAAATATAAATTGGACATGGAATTAAAACACAAATGTACAAAATCAACCACAATTTCAAAATTATCTGCATAAGAATATGTGTGATTTTGGATCTGAGAAGGTTTTCTTTTTTTTAACTCAGTTTTTCTTATTGTTAAATTTATTGGAGTGACATTGGTTAATAAAAATTACATAGGTTCCAGATGTATGATTCTACAATACATCATCTATATGTTGCATTATGTGCTCACCACCCAGAGTCAGTTTTCTTTCCATCACCATATATTTGATGCCACCTCCATCTTACTTCCCTACCCCATCCCCCCTTATTCTCAGGTAACCACTAAACTATTTTTTTATTGTTAAATGTATTGTGGTGACATTGTTTGATAACAATTACGTTGTTTCCAGGTATACAATGCTACATTACATTGTCTGTGCATCGCATTATGAGCTCAACACCCAGAATCAGCTCTCCTTTCCATCACCATATATTTGATGCCCCCTCCCTATGTACTCCCCAGCTCTCCTACCCACCTCCCCCCTTACCCTCAAGTAACCACTAAACTATTGACTGTGTCCATGAGTTTTTGTTTCTTTGTTACTTTCAGTTTTATATTTCACCTATGAGTGAGGTCATCTGTTTCTTGATACTTTCAGTCTGACTTATTTTGCTTAATAAGATATTTGAAAACTACTAAACTATTGACTGTGTCCATGAGTTTCTGTTTGTTGCTTTCAGTTTTATATTCCACATATGTGTGAAGTCATATGGTTTTTGTTTTGTTTTTTCCTGTCTGACTTATTTTGTTCTGTATGATGATCTCAAGGTTCATCCATGCTGCCATAAATGGAAATATTTCATCTTTTCATATAGCTGAGTAATATTTCATTGTGTAAATGTACCATAAGTTCTTCATCCAGTCATCTATCAAAGGATACTTTGGCTGTTTCCATGACTTGGCTACCATTAAAAATTCAGGATTTTAACCTTGATGTCTGTATTAGGTTCTCCAGGGAAATAGAACCAATCAGGTGTGTATGTGTGTATGTATATATGTGTGACAATTGTATATATATATATATATATATATATAGAGAGAGAGAGAGAGAGAGAGAGAGAGAGAGAGAGAGAGAGAGAGAGAGAGAGAGAGAGAGACAGAGAGACAAAGAGACAGAGAGACAGAGACAGAGAGAGATAGAGACAGAGACAGAGAGAGAGACAGAGATAGAGAGAGACAGAGAAGAAGGAGGAGGAGGAGGAAAAGGAGTGGAGGGACAGGAAGAGGGAGAAGAAGAAGGAGAGAGAGAGAGAAAGGAGAGTACTTTTAAGGTATTGGCCATGTGGCCGTGGATGCTTACCAGCCAAATTCTGCAGGGAAGGCTGCCAGGCTGGAAACACAGGCAGGAGTTGATATTACAGCCTGAGTCCTAAGGTAGTCTGGAGGCAATATTTGTTCTTTTTTTTTGAGAAGGTTTTAAAAGCTAGAAAGATGAAACTTTTTCAGGCAAAACACTGAAATATTTTTTATAATTATTATTTTTTTCAATTACAGTTGACATTTTACATTTTTTTATATTAGTTTCAGGTGCACAGCATAGTGGTTGCACATTTACATAATTTACAAATTGATTGCCCCAGATTAGTCGAGTACTCATCTGACACTATACATAGTTATTACAATATTATTGACTATATTCCTTACGTGATACTTTACATTCCCATGACTATTCTGTAACTCTCAATTTGCACTCTCTAATCTTTTTACCTTTTCCATCTAATCCCGAACCCTTTCTCATCGGCAACCATCAGTTTGTTCTACATATCAATGAGTCTGATTCTTTTTTGTTTGTTCATTTTTGATCTTTAGATTCTACATATAAAACACACTGATACATTTTAACTGAATAAATGTTTAAAAATTTTAGACAACTAGACAACATTAGGAGAATGAAAAGACTAGAAACAAGGTACAGACTTGTACAAGATATTTGCAAAGCATAAAAATAGAAAAGTATTAGCTTCCAGGATGTGTAATTATGTCTAAAAATTCAACAGGTAACACAAATAACTTGATAGCTAAATGGGCACAAAATATAAACAAGCAATTAACAGAACAGGAAATTTATTTATTTATTTATTTTTTTATTGTTTTTGACAGAGAGAGAGAGACAGAGATACAGAGACAGAGACAGAGACAGAGAGAATTGGGAGGGCCCAGAACAGTCTCCATAGTTGCATATTATTGGTTTTTCCACATAGTTTCATTCCACAGGTGAGTGAGGGGCTGCACAGGGCAGGAACTGGGCTGGGGTCTCACCCTGGTGAGAACCGAACTGGGGGCACTCCCCAGTTCAGCATATGGGTCCACACAGGCCGGGGCCAGGATTCAATCCTCGGTCCCTGGGGCTGCAAAGTGAGCGCTTAACCCACTGAGCCACCCCGGCATCCCCTGAAGAGGAAATTTAAATGACCATTACATTAACAAAAATAAGAAGATACTTTGCCTTGCTAGAAATCAGAAAAATAAAAATTTAGAAAACAATGAGACATCATGTCAGAGCTATCTGGCTGGCAAAAATTGATAGTTGCTAATATTATTTTTTGATGAGGATGTAGAGAAACAGTAAATTGAATACATTATCAGTGAGAGTTCAAATTGATAACACCAATTTGTGAGTTAATTTAGCAATGGTTAAAAAAGTTAAAGATGCATATTCCACAACTCAGTCATTTCACTTCTAATTGTTTACTAGTAAACACAGTCAGAAAGTAAATATTTTCACGTTTACATACCATTTGACTTCCTGAATGAAAAATTGGACATGCTAGAGAATGTTTCCCTTATCTTAGACCCACCGGCCCCTCACATTCCTAGGGTATTAGACTTAGAGCCATATGCTTCCATTCAAAGTGTAATAAAACACCTCCCTTGGATTCATTGAGACATCCCAGGCAGAGGGTGAAAAGCCTTTGTAATAGCTCCCAGATTATCTTTTCTACTGAAAGTAAGCATCATAAGGCAGAAACTGAGCCAAAATTGCTGAGTTACCACAGGGAAAATAGCTGTCTTCAAAATGCTTCTAACATCCAATGGACTTGGTGTGTATGAGAAATAAAATGTATGTAATAAGCCACTAGAATTTAGGGGTCTTTAATAACCAAAGTCTAAGCTTAGCTTATGCAAATACAATAATGTTATTCATTCTATTGATTTTTTCAAAAGAATAAGCTTTGATTTATGTGTTAAATATAGTTTTCTTTTTAATAATATATCAATAATTTCTGCTTTCACTTCATTACCATCCTGCTTCCCTTAGATTTAATTTGTGTTTTTTCTCTAACTGACTGAGTTTGATTATTTTATTTTTTTAACTTATATTGATTATCAATAAAATTTTTAGGGCTAAGAGTTTTAAATCTGAGTACTGGTTTAATTTTTATCTAATATATAGTGTTTATATAATTAAACTTTTTTTTTTCAGCAAAAGCAAGGGAAGTCTGATTAACTGTCACAGGTTAGAGGAGTCCAAGGAGACATAATGACTAAATGCAATGTGGTAACTTGAATGGAATTTTAGAACATAAAATAGAGCATCAAGGTAAAACCTGAAAAACCTCAGTGAAGCATGGAATTTAGTTAAAAATAATGTATCAATATTAATGGTAATAACTATATAATATTTTAAAAAACAATTTATTTTCCTTTTTTATCAGTTGTTTAGGAAAGTTGTATTTTACTTTGGAGATGGTCATTTTATTTTCTTTCTGTTTTTTTTTTGTTTTTTTTTTAATTAATTTTAACTTTTGTGGTTTTATGATCAGGGAATAATTTCTGCTTCTTCTATATATGCCAAAGTAGGTCAACCTAGTGTACCATATTGTATAAATCTTCCAGAACCTTATTTTTTATGTCTTTCCTGCTTGTTCTAATTTGACATATATAGAAGATTGACTCCAAGAAATACAGGCTGTTTATTGCTTATGAGGGAACACAAAACATTTACCAAAATTCATCATATGTGGGACCATAGAATAAATTTAAAAGAATTTAAATAATTCACAGTATGTGGAATACAGATAGACAACAAGATAACCAGGAAATCCCCTTGTGTTTGGAAATTTAGCAACTTAAGTTTAAGTAGACAATGAGTCAAAGAGATTAGCAAATATTCCATACTGAATAATTACAATATAAGCTAACTTGTGAAATGCATCCAAAATTATGCATAGAAGGGAATTTATAACCTTAAAAGTATGTATTCTATTTATTCATGAGGATATGTAAAGGGTCCTCAACCTTAGTTATCAAAAATGCAGATTAAAATGACAATGAGATATAATTGTATCTAAAATGGCTAAAATGAAGAAGAATAAAAATACCACATATGCTGAGGATGTAGAGCAATTATAACCCTCATATATTACTGGTAGTACTGTGAATTTATACCACCATTCTTAAAAACTGGGAGTTTTAACTACTTACCATGTATCCTATAATCCAATAATTTAATTCCTAGATATATACCCAAAGAGATACATATGTGCATCAAAAGTCATGTACAACCATATTCATAGCATTATTTGTAATAGCAAAATCCAGGAAAGAGCTCAGATATCCCCCAGTATAGTGAATGAATGAACTAAGTATATTTATACAAAATATAGCAATAAAATTAATAAAAAACTATTATGTGCAAGTGGTACTAATGAATTGCTCACATAAATATAATGTTGAGTAAAAAAAATGAAACAGAAAAAGTACATAATGTGTACAGTTTATATAGAATTTGAACACAAGTTAAATTAATCTATGGAGCTGAGAATTAAAATAGTGGTTATTTCTAAGGAGGAGAGTAGGGTTAGCACTGGGGTGGGGGACAGAGACACAGAGATCATTTATGGAGTTCTAATAATGTCCTAGTTCTTGGTCAGGATGGTAGTTTACATTGTGATTATTTTTTGAGCTAAAAACCGTGGTTTATATTCTTTTTTTTTAATGTATTTTACATTTCTTCAAAATATTAGACAACAGAATTGGAAATTACTATTTTGTCACACATGTCAAATTTGAACAGGTGAATACTGATCTGAACCAAATTTGAGTTGCAGAGAGACACAAGAGAATGCTTAGGTTTTAAAAATAGAACAGTTCAAATTTGTAAACCTCTGTCATATCAGTTCCTATTAGAAGTCTGAACTTATATTTTGAAAGAGGAGTATTCAATTCCGTATTTTAGGGTTCTGAAGAGTTTTTACTCACAATCCTTTTGATACTGAATTAGGGTTATTTTCCCCCTAGATTCAGTTCTGACACAAACTATCCAGAGTTAGCACAGACCCCATAGTTTAAAAGGTAAGTCCCATAAGACTGCCTTCACTTCAGAAACTAGTTGCAAGTATTGATTACCCAGTTACTCACACTTCTGTCTGATGTGGCTGTAAATTGGGGGTTCCTATGACCCCCACCCCAGGTTTTATAATTTGCTAAAACAACTAGCAGAACTCAGAAAAGCAATTTACTTACTATTACTGATTTATTATAAAGATTACAACTCAGAGTTGGGTAAAGGGTGTGAAACTTGCAAGTCCTCTTCAGACATAACACCAACCTGGAAACTCTCCAAACCCCATTGCTTTATATATATATGATTAAGTATATAGGCATAATTAACTAAATCATTAACCACTGGTAATTATTGCAATCTTCAATTCCTCTCCCTTTCCCCCAGAGGTTGAGGTGGGGAAAAGGTCTGGGAGTGGTGAAACTGAAAGTTTAAACCCTCTAATTATGACTTGGTCTTTCTGGTAACTAGTTCCCATCATGAAGCTATCTAGGGTAACGCTGTCCAAATTTTTGGTTTCCCTGGGCCACATTGGAAGAAGAATTGTCTTGGGCCACACATAAAACACACTCACACTAGTGACAGCTGATGAGCTAAAAAAAAAAAATCACAAAACTTCTCATAAAATATTAAGAAATTTTATGAATTTTTGTTGGGCCAAATTCAAAGCCATCCTAGGCCACATGTGGCCTGTAGGTTGCAAGTAGGACAAACTAGATCTAGGGGCTCCAGCCACCAGTCATTCCATTTACAGCATACAAAAGACAATCATCATTCAGGAGATTCCAAGGGTCTTAGGTTCTGAATGCCAGGAACCAGAAGCAAAGATCAAGTATATATTTGTTACAGCCCTGTATCGCAGGGCTGTAAATAAGTGCTACCTGAT
Source organism: Craseonycteris thonglongyai (assembly GCA_004027555.1). Classification (NCBI taxonomy): domain Eukaryota; kingdom Metazoa; phylum Chordata; class Mammalia; order Chiroptera; family Craseonycteridae; genus Craseonycteris; species Craseonycteris thonglongyai. The sequence goes on along the minus strand of PVKE010029026.1, from coordinate 9,333 downwards.
TCTACCTCCTAATAATTTAGTTTGAATCATATTAAACATTTGATCTTTTAACTCCTTCCTTAATTTTACTTTTAGTGATCTTGCTAATTTTTATAAACATCTAACTTTCTTAGCTTTTTCTTTCTCCTGCACCTCACAGCATCTTTGCTGTAGCCTCAAAATGTATTAAGAATAAAACATTTCTAGGGATGCTAGGATATTGCAAGGTCTGGGGATCAAATATTGGCCTTGGCCCATGTTAACCCTATATGCTGAACTGTGGTGCAACTGGTAACTTTCATAACTTGGCAGCAAAGATTCTCACCTCCTGTGAGGGAGACTCCCAATTTGGTTCTCCCTCCATGCGACCCCACATTCACTTGTGTAGAATGAAACTGTGTCACGACTAATGATGTACAACTATGGAGACTGGTCTGGGCCCACCCCTTCTCTCTCTCTCTCTTTCACCTTTTCTCAAACGATAAAATAAGTCTTAAAGAAAAAAAGCATTTCTTATGCTTTTCTTAGTCTGCCTTGTGAAAGCCACTTTGTCTTTCTCCTGAAAAAATAAAACATATTTCCAACTAGGTTCTTTGATTCTATTTTTGCTCTCTGGGAAAGTCACATAAAAAGTCAGAGAGATTTGATTGAAGGTAAGTTAGATAGTTAATCTTCTATTCAAAACATTCTAATGGTATCCCATTCACTGAAAGTCAAATTTGCAACTTTTACTTTAACCTGCATGATCCTACAAGATCTAACCTCATCTCTTACCCTTCTCTCCTCAATAACTATTCTAGTCACACTGCTCATCTTTCTACTTCTTCCATGTGATAAGCATGGTTCTACCACAGGGCTTTTAAACTTGATGTTTCTTCATTCTGGAATTCTCTTTCCACACATGGAAGCTTCTAGTTCTAGGGATGAAAATTACAAAGCAAGCCTAAGAATATCTCACTGTACTAGAAAACTAGAAAATGCTCAAAGATTAAAGGAATCGTGTCAAAAAAACAAAACAAAACAAAACAAAAAACCAAAAAACAACAACATTGTAGCTGGCTTCAAAGGGTCCCATTAACCAAAAATGGGACAATTTGAGCATCTAAACATTAAATAACAGTAATTTATTTTAGCAAAACAAATAAAAGTCAATGAGTCCATAGTAATATAAAGAGAGAGAAAAACTTTTTTTTTAAGTACAACAGCTAGTAAGTATAAAAAAATAATGAAATTATAAAACTACCATTTTGCAATCCCCAATGTAGTATATAATTCATGAAGAATCATCATTTGATAATAAAACTGAGATGAAAGCTACTAGGAAACAGAATATTTGTATGGTACTAATCAAAGTGTTCGCACACGAATTACTTACAAATTACTCACAATTGAGAAACTGTTATTTCTCTACCTTATCCAAGTGATCAAACCTATCAGCCACTAATAGTGGAACAACCTAGAATTATGAGCTTATTGATATCATGCATATGAAGTACACAGCATCACTTAAGCCTCGAGACCTAATGCTTTATCTCTATCAGACTGGAAGAGGACAAGTTAAATTGCACCATGAAGAAACAATCAGACCAAGCAAGCCTGAGGGATGTTCTATAGGTGGTTAGACAAGAATCTTTGTTAGAGAAGGTCATTGGGAGGATGTGACTGCAGGTTAACCCATAAGCTGGACCTGGGCAATCAGATTCTCCTCAATTCTCCCATGTCCTTGGAATATACACGATATCTCCCATTCCTACACTAGGAGCTCTTTCAAGGACATAGCTTGGAGAGAGCAATGTGTTGTTAAAACCGTTTGGATGGTATGTGGCTGAACCTAGCTAAGGCCTGTATATAACTTTTAAGTTTCTGGCAGGCAGGTGCAAAGATCTACTACTCATCTTGTGGCCAAGGTAAGCCTTTTAAGATAGTTCCATTGCTCATTAAATGTGCCACCTAACAATTTGTAGTAGCTAGCCTCTTGTTTTGGTGTCTTCTTGCCCTCCATGTATGGGGACCAGTTCATGAACCAATAATCTTCTATAACCAATGTTATAAACAGAAGTTGGGAGAGACATTAACAGCTCAATGCAATGCATGAATTGTGATTGAACCTTAGTTTGAAAAATTGCCATTGAAGATATTCATGGGATAGTTGGAGCAATATTAATATGGACTTAACAACACAAGACATTATGGAACTATTGTCAATATCTTTAGGAAATTTTTTATTAGCACTAGTAATAAAAAATCCAAATTCTAAAAATTAGACAAAATTTGTTTCCTATTTGGTTGGTACTTATTAAAAAGACTTCCAAGAATTCTAAATTCTAAAAATAATTTGAATTCTAAATGATTAAAAATAATTGTGGAGCTGTGGCAAAATGCACTCTGCAATGCACCATGACATAGTGTGTATAAATAATATCCATCTTCTTAAACCATTTCTAGAAAGTGATATTTGGAAAATAGGCATGGATATAATATGAAAATAACCTTAGGATAATCATACTGTGTTTACAGAATCAAAATTTAATGTTTGACAGTAAGATATTAATTAAATATGGGGCTATTATATAGCCATTAAAATGATAATAGGGGTGTATATTTATTGACAACGTTGGAATTTCATAATATATCAATATTCTCATTGTCTTACTCATTGATCCTGAATAAAGTTTGAGCATATTTTATAGTATATTAATTTATAAGTATATGTTCTAGAATTAAACAATATAAAATGTCAATAGTATACCGTATTTTCCGGCGTCTAAGATGACCGGGCGTATAAGACGACCCCCTAATTTTACAGTTAAAACATAGGTTTAGGCCTATATTAGCTGTATAAGACTACAGCCTCGGAAGTGGGGGGTAGTCTTATACAGCGAATATAGGCCTAAACCTATGTTTTAACTGTAAAATTAAGGGGTCGTCTTAGACGCCGGAAAATACGGTATGTCTTTCAGTAGTATAATTGCATTTGGCTTCTTTCACTTATCTGCATCTTTGAAATTTTTGATGTAGCGTATATTTGCATATAATGAAACTATCTAAGAAAATTTCTCTTGTTTTCTTTTTAAATTAGAGTTGGCATTTGATATTTATTTATATTAGTTTCAGGTGTACAGTATAGTGGTTAGACATTTATATAACTTATGTTGTGATCTTCCAGATCAGTCTAGTATTCACCTGGCACTATATATATTTACTACAATATTATTGACTATATTTGCTATGCTATACTTCACATTCCCATAATTATTTTGTCATGCTGTTGTTGGTCAAAAACTGCTGAACACTCAGCACAGTGTGGGCAGGTGCATTGCCATACTGCCCCATCATGAAATGGGCAAACACATTGAAAGAGTCTCCAAAAGAATTCACTAAAGTTGGGGAAGCCGGGATGGCTCAGTGGGTTAAGCGCTCACTTTGCAGCACCGGGGACCGGGGATCGAATCCCGGCCCCAGTCCATGCGGACCCCTGTGCTGAACTGGGAGCTCCCCCAGTTCAGTTCTCTCTCTGTCTCGGTCTCTGTATCTCTCTCTCTCTCTCTGTCAAAAAACAATAAAAATAAATAAATAAATATTTAAAAAAGAAAAGAATTCACTAAAGCAGAATGCAGCCTCTCACAACAAGGCCAACTGATGCAGATGCAGATGAGTTCCTAGAACACACATCTAGCGGGGAAAGCCTGTGCTACAAGGAGCCCGCCCTCCAGAAGGTAATTCTTTTGTTTGTGGGTCCCCCTCATATTTCACTTAGTATAGTACCCTCTAGGTTCATCCATGTTGTGGCAAATGGTAAGATTTCCTTGTCTATGGCTAAGTAATATTCCATTTTATATATGTACCACCTTTTCTTTTTTGAGGATTTATTTTATTGTTTTTGACAAAGACACAGAGACAGAGAGAAAAGGGGGAAGGCCCATATCAGTCTCCATAGTTGTACATCATCTGTTCTGACATAGTTTCATTTCACACAGGTTGGTGGGAGGCCGCACAGGGCAGGAACCAGGCCGGGGGCCTCCTGCATGAGAGAGAGGCATGCCCCCAGGAGCTGGGGAGCCAAACTGGAGGCCTTCAACATGGGAAGCTCACCCCCCATGAGAACCAAACTGGGGGTCACACCCCAGTTCAGTCTATGGGTCCGCACTGGCCAGGGATGGAATTCGATCCTCAGACCCTGGGGTCTGCAAAGCGAGTGCTTAATCCACTGAGCCATCCCAGCTTCCCATGCCACCTCTTTTTTTTATTGTTTTTTGACAGAGAGAGAGAGAGAGAGAGAGAGTGTGTTTGTGAGAGATACAGAGACAGAGAGAACTGAACTGGGGGAACTCCCCAGTTCAGCATATGGTTCCGCACAGGCCGGGGCTGCAATTCGATCCTCGGTCCCCACACTGCAAAGTGAGCGCTTAACCCACTGAGCTATCCCGGCCTTCCCCTACTACCTCTTCTTTATCCAATTGTCTATTGAACAGTTAGGCTGCTTTCATATGTTGGCTACTGTATAGCACTGCAGTGAGCATAGGGTCGCATATATCTTTTTGAATTGGTGTTATGGATTTCAGCAGATAAATACCCAGAAATGAAATTGGTTAGTCATAAGGTAGTTTTCTTTTTATTTTCTTGAGTAACCTTCAAACTATTTTCCATAGTGGCTGTACCAATTTGCAATACCACCAACAGTACATAAATGTTTTCTCCACATTCTCACCAATATTTGTTTGCTGTTTTATTGATGATAATCATTCTGACAGGTGCGAGGTGGCATCCCATTGTAGTAAGAATAAATTTAACTAAGGAGGTAACAGACCCATACTCAAAAAATTATAAGACACTGAAGAAGGAAACTAAAGAAAATACAAATAAATGAAAGCGTATACTTTGCGCATGGATAGGAAGAATTAACATCGTTAAAATGTCTATATTACCTAAATCAATCTATAGATTCCATACAATCCCTATCAACATACCAATGGCATGTTTCACAGAAGTAGAAAAAATAACCCTAAAACTTATATGAAAACACAAAGACCCCAAATAGCTATAGCAATCTTGAGAAAGAACAAAGTTGAACATGTCACACTACCTGATATCACATTATATTACAAGGCTATAGTAATCAAAACAGCATGATACTGACATAAAAACAAACACATAGAGGGGATGCTGGGATAGCTCAACATGTTGAATGCTTGTCTTGCAACAGTGAGTTCCAAGGATCAATTCTTGGCCAATATGCTGAACTAGAGCATGCTTCCCATGTTGGAGGCCCACAATCTGGTTACCACTGGGGCTAGCTTACCATGTAGGAAGCTCCCCAGCTTGTCCCACCTTGCGTGCCCTGTGCACCCTGTGCCCACCAATGTAGAATGAAACTATGTGGAAAACTGATGACATACAACTATGGAGACTGCTCTGGGCCTCCCCCATCTCTCTGTCTCTGTCTGTCTCTCTCTGTCAAAAACAATAAAGTAAATCTTAAAAAACAAACAAACAAACAAAAAACTAACAATCCAATTTAAAAATGGGCAGAGGATTTGAGTAGACATTTCTCCAAATAGACATATGGAAAGATGCCCAATGACACTAATTATGGGAGAAATACAAATTAAGGTAATTTCTTTTTAAAAGCCATTACAGGGGAAAGCCGGGACGGCTCAGCGGATTGAGCGCTCGCTTTGAGGCCATGAGGACCGAGGATCGAATCCCGGTTCCGGCCCAGGCAGGACCCACGTGCTGAACTGGGGAGTTCCCACAGTTCGGTTCTCTAACTGTCTCTGTCTCTGTCTCTCTCTCTATCTGTCAAAAAGTAAAATAGAAATAATTATGCACTGAAGACAAAAAGATAATTTCTCTCTATAAATGTGAAAAGATAAAAAAAAAAAAAAAAGCCATTACATAGGTTTTTAGGCATATTAAAACATTAATTAAATTTTAGAATAAGAAGCTCTTAAAATAACCTAAATGTGTATCTAGTAGTGAACAAGTTGTGTCTAGAGTTGTGTTGGATTATTTACTATAAAAAATAAATATGATTTCTTAGAGAGACAATATAACACACTAAACCTTCTTTCAGGAAATGCAACAACACCATTGAAACTCATATACTCCAGAATAAGTAGACATGTGAGTTTCCAATAGCATGCAATGTTGAGTAGCTTTGCCTGCCTCTAATTTTGCATAGGCATAGAATAAGACATGTAGCTAGATTCTCAGTGCCTAGATTGATCATGGGGATGAATATTAGAGTTAAAAACATGGATTAGAACCAGATTCTGGGCTAACAAATATTTAACCTGATGGTCTATAAGTATTTAACATTTATTTATTGAAAGTGAGAGAGAAGCTTCTTTTCTACCAGTAAAATTTTGTCCTTTTTCATATTAAAAATAGAAATTTATTAAAGTCTCCTTGTTTTTAATTGTGTTATTACATACTTTTCTCAACATAAATGAATATCATAAGCCAATCACACTAAGAATATGACAAGTGCATTCACACATTGTAGTCTTTGCATTGGCTCACCTCTAGTACACTCTTGTTCCAGATAACTGCATCAAGACTTTCTCACTGCCTTAAAAAATATGCTTAAATGCCATCTTTTCATGGTTTACTTTGAAATGTCAGGTATGCTGGGATGGCTCAGCAGGTTTGAGTACTTGCTTTGCAGCCCTGGGGTCCAAGGATTGAATCCTGGCCCTGGCCCGTGTGAACCCATATGATGAAGTAGAGTATGCACCCAGTTTAGTTCTTACCAGGGCCCATATGGGAGGCTGCTGTCCTAGTTCCTGCCCTGCACAACCCCGTGCCCAACTGTGGAATGAAACCATGTCAAAAACTAATGATGTACAATTATGGGAACTGCTCTGGGCCCTCCACCTTCTCTCTGTCTTTCTCTGTCTGTCTCTCTATCAAAAACAAAACAATAAAAATTAAATTTTAAAAAATTTGAAATGTCTTGTTGAAAAATTAATGTTCTATTCTTCTGTTTTGTTGTTGTTGAGAAAAACCACCCTTTTTTTTAAGTTGTATTCTCTGTTCATTTTTCTTTTATGATTTTTTCCTCAGCCAGATATCTTTTTAGGAGGCGTATTTAAAGGTTTACAATTTAGATAATAAAATAGATATTTTCTACCCAGTAAACAGAAACTATACCACTATAATTATGTGTGCAGAATTTCAGTTAATTCTGCCTAACAACACCATATGACTTAGCTGACCAGAGTCAATTTACACCTGTTTGTCTGAAAAAATATTTTAAAAATAGATACACTTGCTCTGGCTCTAGTAAGGAGTTATATCACTTACTTATAGCTAGATAATGTAGGGGACAAAAATATTTTTCTCTACTGTCTCAAGTTTAGTACCTGGGGATGGAGGTCTTGAATTAAACTAACAAAAGACAGATTAGCAAATCAAAATGTTTATTTATATGCGCAATGCGCCATATATTCAGGTGTACTAAGTGATGAGTTACTCAAAGGGGTGGTTAGAATTGGAGCTTATACCACCTTAATAGGTGAAGGGGAGTGCAAGAAAAGGCACTTAGACTTAGGGGAAAACAAATGACTTTTGGAAAGATATAATGATCCATTAGGAGAACAGATGGGAGATACGATAATCTTGTGGCAATGTCTACTTGGGTGTGGTGCTGACTGCTTGTCTCCTGCTCCTGATTATGACAGTTGAGTACTTTTGAGTTCTTTTGGGAGGTGCTGTTTTTACTTCTTTTTTTTTTTTTTTTTAGTTTTTGCTTTTGTTGTTTACTTTATTGAGGTGACATTAGTTGGTAAAAATTACATAGGCTCCAGGCATATAACTCTACATAACATCATTTATGTCTGCTTTTAGGAAGATAAGGGAAGTTCTTCTGAGAAAGCTTTTTTCTGCATTTGTTGATTCACAATTGCCTGCAGCTCAAAATAATGCTTATGAAAAAGTGGCATATTTTGAGGATGCATAGCCTCATCCGTTTCAATAAAACACCACTCTAAAACCTAGTGATTTGAAATAACAACAAAATATTTCTCACCATTTTGTGGCTTTGCAGGATGATCTCTCTGTTGGTTTCACCTGTGCTCGCTCACACAACTGTAGTCAGAGCATTGGCTGGTCTGCAAGGATCCCCACTCATATGTCTGGCAGTTGGTTCTGGTAATCAGCTGTGGCACCTTGGTTCTCATCCTCAAATAGGATAGATCAATTTCCTTATGTGATCATCTTTTTGCACCATTCTAAAAGAATAATCACGGAACCTGAAAGGTCTCTTAAGGCCTAAGCCTGAAACTCTCACAGCATCCCATGCACTGCACCCTGTTGATTGAAGCAATTCACAATGTCAGTCCAGACTCAAGGGAAAGGGGGAAGGACTTTATTTCTTGATAAGGGGAGTCAAAAATTTACATTGCAAAATAACAGAAGAGGATATGTTGTGACTATTGCTGACAATCTACCACACTACTATAAGACAATGTCTATTTTGGAGGAAATTGGACAATTTTTCAATTTCAGTTTAATAAATTAAGTAAGAGTTTTTAAGAAAATATGAGTTAAATAGCATTTTCTTTCTGATTTTCTTCAGGTGTATATTTTTACTCTTTAATGAGTGGTATAAACTACACCAACACAGCCTTGTTAAATTAAGGAAATTGTGGAAAATTATATTGACTAGACCTCAGAAACTCCACATGGGGCTTGGAAACCCCATGGTCAAGGATGATGCCCCAAAACATGGTTTGTGGGACAAAGCACTAGCCTTGCTGCTGGAAAGTGACACTAGGGTTGGCTCTGGAGAAAAGAAATGGCAGCCACTGCTACTGTCACCGTTCACTATGAAGGAGTCATATAACTTATCATTCAGAAAGTGACAAAGAACTCTTCTGGGCCAAATATGAATATCTAAGCTCCATTTTATAGTAAGGGGAAAAAAAATAAACAGCTCTCATGCAGCTCACATTCTAGTGGCAAGAAATGGATAACAAACTATATGCATAATAAATAAGTAAATTACGTATTATGTTAGGAAATGTTGATTGGTATGGAGAAATAGAAAAAAAAATGTAGGTCAGGGCAAAAGAGATTAGAAGTAGTGGGGATGGATGATGCCTCAGTTTGGTTCTCAACCCCTGGTTTGGCCTCTGGCTCGAGGGGGTATGCCTCCCATGTGGGAGGCCCCCAGCCCAGTTCCTGTCCTGCACAGCCCCCACCCACCTGTGTGGAACAATACTTCGTTGAAAACTGATGATGTACAACTATATAGAAACTGCTCTGAGTTCTCCCCCTTCTCTCTGTCTCTCTCTCTCTGTCTTTCTCTATCTCTGTCAAAAACAATACAATAAATCTTAAAAAAAAAAAAAA
>PVKE010029025.1:0-20526 GCA_004027555.1 Craseonycteris thonglongyai | reverse complement strand
TTTATTTATTTTTATTTTTGACAGAGAGAGAGAGAGAGAGAGATACAGAGACAGAGACAGAGAGAGAACTGAACTGGGGGAGCTCCCCAGTTCAGCATATGGGTCTGCACGGACTGGGGCCGGGATTCGATCCCTGGTCCCCGGTGCTGCAAAGTGAGTGCTTAACCCACTGAGCCGTCCTGGCTTCCCCAGTTTTTCTTTAAATTCTTGAACATATTTGTAATAACTACTTAAAAATCTTATCTGCTAATTCATCATCTTCAGAATTTCTGGGTTTCTTTCTTTCCAGATGAATTTTTCTGGATCTGGGTTACATATTTTTATTTCTTCATATGTCTAGTCATCTTTTGATGAATAGATGCTAGTTACTGTGAACGTTACACTTGTGAGTCTTTAGATTGTATTACTTTCTTCAATGAGTGTTGGATTTTGTTTTATCAGACAAATAAGTTACTTGTTGATCAGCTTGCTCATTTTGAGGACTTGCTTCTAAGCTTTTAGAGCAAAGCTAAAGTAGCCCCTTGTTCTGTGGTTAATTTACTCTACTAGGATGTGGTATTTCTGTGATGATCCTGTCTGAATGTCATGGTGTCAAGAAGGTCTCTTCACTCTGGTGTTTTAGAACCTAAACACTTCGTAGCCCAGTGTGAGCTATGGAAACTTTTCGGTTTACAGCTCCGTTAATTTCCTAGCCTTCTAAAATCGCATCTGATTTATATACTGCTTATATTCAGGCAAAAAATTAAGGGGGTGCTATGCATATTTCTGGAGTTCTTTCTTGCATAGCTTCCTTCTCTCTAGTGCCCTGTCCCACACATGACAACCACATCACCGTCTTCGAACTCTGATCTCTGTCTCAACATAGCAAGATGGCCACATACTGCTTGGGATCCCTTCCCTGTGTCACTGGCCAGATCATCCTTGCAAGCAGAAATCTAGGGTGATCACAGAGCTCTCCTCATTTATTTCTCTTTTCTCAGGGATCAGTTTTGAACTAGTTGTGGCTCAATGTATGAAAAGTTGTTTCATATGTTTTATTGAGTTTTCTACCTGCATAGATGGGAGGGTAGGCTTGGCATTAATTGCTCAGTCACGGCTGGATGTGGAACAATTGACCCATTATTATTAGTAGTATTAGTATTAGTAGTAATAATAGTAGTAGTAGTAGTAGTAGTTTTTATTCCCTGCAATCTTATTTAAATCAAGAGCAAGAGCTAACAGAGTGGCATTGTATGAACACAGAACATATAGAATTGGATTTGAGCTGACAATCTTTTTCCTTCTAGAGGCAGCTGGCAGAAATGGTTACATTAACTCCATTACCTAAATACCTCATTGCTTCTAATTTACTAGGCAAAGATACTACACGTGATTTTAGGCAAAGATAATATCATGTGTCAGCAAAGTAAAGGAATTTCTGTTAAATAAAGTACATGTTCAGTTGGACTGAACTCATTGAGTGTTGCAGTAAAAGCCCCTTCCTGAGGAACAACAAAATAACCACAAAGTTAAATTGAAAAGACTTGGGAGAAACCAGTCAGTATTTCCAAACTTTAAAATGAAATAAGAGGCTGTAAAGTGGGTCATGGATTTGATGGGGAGCTTTTTCAGACAAGATTAAATTACAGGAGCAGAATCACTAGGAGACAAATGATAGACAGATAAATAGATAGATAGATAGATAGATAGATAGATAGATAGATAGGATAAATAATCTGGATAAAGATAGCCATATTGAGATATATCTCAGAGAGGTAGCAGGAGAATGAGGAGGGAGAGAAGGAGAGATGGAGGGAGGGAGGGAGGGAGAGAGAGAGAGAGAGAGAGAGAGAGAGAAGAGAATAGCACTTGTTACAGGAATTTAACCTCAATTGTGGGAGCTGAACTAGAAGTCTCTATAAGGCTGTTATTTCACGTGTGATATTAGAGGCTGAAGGTCATAGAGTAAGCAGTTGGAAGAAAAGATACATTTAAAGGGAAGGAGAGAAAGGACAAACTGGGACCCATAAGAATGAACTGAAATACATGGATGAAGCAAAATCTGTGTCCGTTCTCACTACCTCTGTTCTTGATGTCATGTGTATCTCGCAGAGGAAACTTGCCCTTGGCCACAAAGTTAAACACACACCCGGCCTAGGAGTTGGAAAAGCTGAAGGAAGTCCAGGGGAAGATGGAGATATGACAGACCAACTAGGTGAACCAGCAGGTAAATGACAATGTATGTGGCTGCTGCTCATTTTTGTCCTTTAAATCTCATACAAAAACATCTGTTTTGACTCACCCTAACTGTAAATATACAGAAAAGGGAATTCTGCCTAGACAGTGAACACATGACAAAACCACACAGGAACACTTGGTTCTGTGGAACCTACTTGGGTTCCATTTCATCAGTGCAAATCAGCAGCTATTAACAGGAGTGGCAATGGGAAACCACCAAGAATAGAGACAGTCAAGTGGCAGGACCTAGAGTCCTGCGAAACTGGCAGTAGTTGATGGGAGAGCTTGCAAAACACTTGTACTTAGGATGAATGGCTGGCCAAATAGAAGCAGACTATTAGCTTTCTGGATACAGAAGTTTGCTTCTAGTATAGTAGCTTCACTAGACATAGTGGAGAGATACTATAGAGATGAAGTTCCTTTGCTTGTTTCTTTTCAGTTTTTCAATATCGTTCTCATGAGCTCTAGGATTCTGGTTTACCACAGTTTTTACAGACAAAGCTTCTGCCTGAAAGAAAAAGTATAACAACAACCTGGGAGACAATGAGGGAACCAAGTAGAATATACCTTCTGTGTTTATGGGGAAAACCAGGCCTGGAAAATGTTTCTCCTTCAAGGACAATGCATGGAAAGAAAATAACTAACACAGGGAATTTGAAAACAGTACTGCAAAATGGAGAAAGTAGTTTTAATGGATAAGAAGAACATACTTTTAAAAAAGATTTTCTATAAGAACAGGACATCTGTTTAGTGTTCTCAAAAAATTTTTTAAGCTTATTTATAAAATATGACCAAAAAGTTGATATAAAATAGCAGACTGAGATGGAAAGGAAGTTGATTGAGAGGTAGACCTAAACACAAAGGAATGGGGATGAAATAGCTAGCATATATTAAATCTATATTAAAAGCAATAAAGTTCAGACTTTTTGTTTTCAATTTTGATACTTTATATTGTGGGATATTTAAAAGATAGACAAAAGTAGAGATTAAAATAATAATCACCATTTTCTCATCACCCAGCTTAGATAGTTACCAATACTTTGTGAATCACTTTAAAATCTGCCTTCCCCCAACTCTTTTTTTTTGGTGGGGGACTAAAATAATTTAAATAATATATCAAACAATATAATTTTACCTGTAAATACTTAAGTATCTCTGACACATAACCTTTCTTTTTTCTTAAAAAAAAAATATAACCTCAATTCCTTCATCACAGTTAGTAAGACTAATAATACTTCTTTACTACATCTAATACTCAAGCTATGTTTAGATTTCCTTAACTGGCTCAACAATTGCAGTATTTCTTTAAGTACTTGGCTTGTCTAATCAGAATCCAAAGCAGATCCACACATTGCCTCTACCCCCCACCCCAGTTTTATTGAGAAATAATATACATCAATGAAACACACACTGCCTTTAAGTCATATGTCAATAAAGAACTGAACTGATACCAAAGGAAACCAAATTAGTAATATGGAGAAAACACTTGGGAAGCTTGCTGAAATTATAAAGGAAAAGACAGAGATAAAAACGACAAGCTATAAACTAGTGATAATGAAAGACAGAAAATAGAGAGCCTATGTATATGGATGGCTGGTGCTTATAAAGGTAACTCATGAGCACTTGAAACATGAGCAATAATTAAAGATATAAAAACAAAAATAATTTAATAAACTAAATAAAGAACTGTCTGTAGATAGAAAGGGTTAACTGAAATTAATGAAACTACACCAATCCTTGAGCCAAGAATTCTTTTTGCTCCCCAGGGATTCTTACCTTAAGGCTCTCCATGGATGAGTTTTAGGGTATTAGTGAAAATTAGTGCAAGAAACGTGTGGCCACATTTCATCTACCACATCTTGACATTAAAACTTTTTATTGAGATATGTCAAGATCATAGGTTCTTAATCTTTTTTGTAGGTCTTATATCTCTATAAGGATTTTATTAAAGTTATTGATCTTCTCCCAAGAAAAATGTGCATGTAGTTACTATTTAATGTGGACAAAAAAGGGTTCCTGTAATAAATGCAAACCTCACAGGGTGATCTGATCATAAATTCCTAACTGGGTAGGTCATGGTGGGTAGTCACACTACAGGCATATAAGTTCTTTAGTGACAGATTTCTCTTTGCCTTAATCAAGCCCTATCCATTATTTTTGTGCATCTAAGCTAACATACCTTTGAAATACCTCTTTTTCTGATCTCTTGGATGTGTAACCACCCTCAAGAGGGGCCATAATCTTGTTAGGTATCCTGTAATCCAATTTGTCTTCTACCACCTTCATTTAATTTCCTTACATTCCCTCCTTAATTCCAAATGTATAAAAGGAACTGCACAACTGTCATTTTCTGGAGCATTTGAGAGCTTGCTTCCCAGCATTACCATCAGTTTTGGCTCAAATAAACTTACAAAAATTCTCTACAGGTTTGGATGTTCTTACATTGGCATTGCCAAATACCACATTATTTTGTTATAATAACACCTTACTTCCAGGTACCAGTTTTCCTTTTACAGTCATACCCTCAACGATGGACCACATATACAAACTGTATATATGACAGTGGTCCCATAAAATTATGATGGAGCTGAGCAATTCTTATCACCTAGTGGCTTAGCAGCCATTTTAATGATGTAGCACAACACATCACACAAATAACTTTGTGTTACAATTGCCTACACTATTCAATAAAGTGATGTGCTGTACAGCTTTGTAGTGTAGGAGCAATAGGAGAACAGAATTTGTCACCCTCAAATATGTATTCTTGGCATAAGGATTATGTTAGGCTGGCTAATTTTAAGAAACAGCAGACGTGAAAGAAGCTCTGAGAACCAAGTAGATGTTACCTTTTGTAAAAGACATTATCTACATTGGTAAGGGAAGTCTTCACTTATAAGGGTATCTCCCACCCTGTACCAGGACGGGGCAGGGGGTAGGGAGTGGGTGGGGAGGGGGGAGTGACCTTATCTATAAAAACTTTTGCCAATGAGGAAGGCAGTAACTTAAATATGCATAACAACTTTAACCTTGTTTACTCTGCTTCTTCTGGTAAACCTCCATAAATGACCAACCCCTTGCCTTTATCTTCAGCTGAAGATAATATTTAAGGTGGTTGGTTCAGTCATTTTGATGAGTTACTGTTTTCTTCTGTCTTTCCCATGTATACAGGAGGTATATACGTTATTGAACTTTTATTTATTTTTCTCCTGTTAATCTTTTATGATAGGGATGCCTCAGTCAAGAACCCAGAAGGGCAATGGGAAAATTATTTTCGTTGGTATTTCACCCAACTGGAGAAGCGAAGACTTTTATACCTCTAGCCATGCCGGCTCACTATGTTCTACCACCTAGAATGATAATTCAGCTACATCATCTGTCCAGATTCTGGGCCTTGAAGTCTTACGGTAACACTGGGAAAAATCTCCTTGTCGACCCATGTCCTCCTCTCCCTCACATCTGTTGCGCAAATCTCTAGCCTTGGGCTACTCCATTTGCCCTGTCTAGTTGTCTGTCTCCCCTGACTGACAGTGAGCTGCTTAAAGTGACCACAAAGCAAAAAAAAAAATAAAGTCTTTTTCTGGACTCTCTTGGGATACGTACGCCTATTTAACGTATATGAGAGTGCTTTTTAAACATATATAGTTCGGTAAGCATAAAGTATCGTTGCTATACATAGTTATTTTGATTTGTCTTAGTTCTGATATTGATTTGGATAAATCTCTTTGTATCTGAGTTTATTCTGAAAGGCTGAGAAAAACCCACTAGATTTTAATAAATATTATGTGTAATTCTTTTTTTCTTGTCAAATTTATTAGGATGACATTGTTTAGCATAAATTACATAGGTTCCAAGTATACAATTTTATATACCTCTTCCATGTATTATATAATATGTGTTCACCACCCAGAGGTATAATTCTTAAGGGACCTTAAATCATTTGGAAAATAAGTTGAAACCAGTCTATGCACGTTACTTATTTTGGACTTATAGTTTTGAATTTCCTGTACATGAGGCTTTATTGCAGTTGTTTCCTGTATAATCCAGTTCAGTGGCACAGATTCTAATGCCCTCATCACATCCTAGATTCACCAGAGCTAAGTGTTACTGAGTTTATTTTTACAGCCTCAAACCCTGCTAGTTTGAATGTAGGAGGCTTTCCTCAAATCATATCCCTAAGTTCAGAAAAGCTCATTTCATTCACTGATCTTTTTATTTTTTGCAACATTATTTAAATTTAACAAATTGCTGCATGTGATTTATTTTGAATTTAATTACAGAGCCAAAATGCCACATGTAATTACGGATGTAAGCAGCAGTCAATTCTTTACCCTGATGGTTTGAGAAAGCCTGTAAAATGTAGCATAGTCTTTCTACATAATCTCCTATGAGCCTTCTCTCCCAGCCATAGAATCAGTGCTGACAAATAAAGTATCAGAATAGCAACTAATAAGAGGTCACGCTTTGTGCTAAGCCCACCCCTTGCTCCTCATTCATATTGATGTGAATAGGATGCTATTTAACACAGCTCAGGAAAATTCATAAAATCAGAGTGCTTGGGAAGAACATTTGATCCAAGAAGATGGGCAAATCACGGCACTCCAGGGGTTGGTTTAAAATAACTAACATGGGGGAAGCCAGGATGGCTTGTTGGGTTAAGTGCTCACTTTGTAGCCTCAAGGACCAAGGATCGAATCCCAGCCCCAGCCCATGCAGACTCAAATGCTGAACTGGGATGTGCTTCCCATGCATGAGGCCCCCAGTTCAGTTCTCACCCCTACAGTTCAGCCCTTGGTTCAAGGGGGTGTCTCCCATGCAGGAGGCGCCCAGCCCAGTTCCCACCTTGCACAGCCCCCGCCCACCTGTGTGGAATGAAACCATGTTTAAAACTGATGATTCATAACTGGAGACTGCTCTGGGCCCTCCCCCTTTTCTCTGTCTCTCTCTCTCTGTCTGTCAAAAACAATAAATCTTAAAAAAAAAAAAAGTAATATGATATATTTTCCTTTGAATTAAAGATCTACAGTGCACTTTTATACTCTTGGTAAGATATTCAGCAATCTGGAACAAAACAAGCAAATACAAAAAAACAAAACCCCACAACGTCATCAATGATAACAACAGTTTTAATTCTATACCATACAACTAGCAGGCTCCAAAATGCGGGTCCCACCTACTCTAGGATTTAGGATGGACAAATAATTTTCTGGGGTTCTTCATGAAATGAGAGGTCTGATATCTACTTAACATTACATATATGGGGTTAATTTACTAGCTGTGAGGCCTTGGGCAGGTTATTTAACTAGTCTGAGTCTCAGTTTCTCTATTTATATTTTAGAGATGATAATACCTCATAGAATTGTTAGATAATACCTAACTGAATATGCATAATGCCTGGTCCAATAATGGCAGTTATTATTCATTTACATTTGGATTTCTTCTGCTGCTCTTTTTCACTCTAGTTTCTGCAACCAGACAATAATACTCATATATGTTTAGGGACTGTTTATGTAGCCAAAGTTTTGATAGTGGCAGCAACATTATCTAGTGGCTGTGAACCCTGGGGGACCCTGGTCCTGCTGGCTCTAGTCCTCCAGCTCAGCAGCTGACTTAGTTCGGGCTGATCTAATAAAAATAACATAGATGGGGACTCAAACAATAAACATTTATTCCACACCATTCTGGAGGCTAGAACATCCAAGATCAAGGTGCCAGCTGGTCCTGCTTCCTGGTTCGCAGATGCCCATCTTCTCATTATCTTTTCTCACTTGGTAGAGAGCAGAGAGAAAGGAAGCAAGCTTTCTGTGAATTTGATACTGACACTAATCTCCTTCATGAGGGCCCCAACCTCACGACCTAGTTACTTCCCAAAGACCCCACCTCCTAATATTGTTACACTAGGGATTAGGGCCTCAACCTGTGAGTTTTGGGAGGACATGCACATTCAGTCGATAGCAGCAGCCCTATTGGGCCAGCGCCTTTCTTTACCCCTGCCTAGATGTTTTTCATAAAACAAGTGAAATTTCATAAGAGTATAAAGAAATCTTTCATACATATAGGCATATTTATAACTTATTAGGAAAATGTATCAATTTTCGAGGCACTAGGGAAGATTTCATAAAGCAAATCATAATTTTATACTTTAGCAATTGTCTCTGTTCATATTTTTTCATGTATTTGATGCATTTTTTTTTTAATTCGAGATGTTCTTGGTTCTAAAGTGACAGGATGAGTTTTAGAAGGCTAATCTGAGAAGTAATAATAGGAAGTTACAAAAGAGAGAGAGAGAGAGAGAGAGAGAGAGAGAGAGAAAGAGAAAGAGAACAAGAGGGGGATCTAGAATTAGATGCCTACGAGGGCTGTCCGTATCCAGTCATGTAACATGAAAAATAGAGGCATATATGGCTGGATTTTTTTCTGGACAGCCCTCATATGTCCAACAAAGGTTCATGAGCATTGATTTTATTATTTTAAACCACTTTCCTGGAGGACATGTCCACACCATAAAAAAATCCCCATCGTCAATGTAGAATTCAGTGGTTCTAGTGCACTAATAGCATTATGCAGCCATCACAGCAATCCAGTTTTTGAACATTTTCATCAGCTCAGAAAGAAAACTCACGTCCATTAATAGTCAGCCCCCTTTCTGTACCTCTAGCCTTAATCTGTCTAATCTACTTTCTGTCTCTATAGATTTGCCTATTCTGGATATTTTATATGAATTCAATCATACACAATGTGACCTTTTGTGTCAGGTTTCTTTCACTTAGCATAATGTTTTTGAGATTTGACCATGTTGGATTGTGTATCAATTCTTCATTTCTTCCACTGATTTTTTAAAAGACTATTTCATAATTCTATTTTAATTTCCAGATGAAAATATCTAATTTTAAGTCTCTGCTGAAAAATGTAAGAAATGAGATATAGTTGCTTTTCAAAGAATAACTCATAAAATCTGCACACTCTAGTGTATTTCAAACAAGCCATTCTGACTTGAATAAAAAAGGGAACAGTTTCAAACACATAGTAAAATTGACCATTGAAAGGTAAATAGGGTTACTTGATACTAATATCAGTTGAGAAAGAAATGTGCTTGATAGAGGAATTAGAAAAGGGAGAAGACAGAGAATCTTTCCTCGGACATTTAAAACAGTGCTTAGGATAATGAAAGCCTCCTTGTGGATGCCAGATAGTGAATTCTTAGTGCTGAACTTTTCCATGGACTCTTGGAAGAAATGTGGTAAGTCAGTAACCAATATAAGATGTAATTGCAATCTACCCAAGGAAGAATAGTGGGCAAAGTTTGTCAAGGGTGAACAATCCCATGTTCCATTCTTTAAAAATGGTCTTTAATTTTCAGAGCAGTTTTTGGTTCACAGCAAAATTGAGGGAAATGTACAGAGATTCCCCATAGACCCCCCTCCCCCCACAAATGCACAGCCTTCCTCATTATCAACATCCCCGTCAGAGTTTTACATTTGTTACAATTGATGAACCTACATTGACACATCATTATTACCCAGAGTCCATAGTTTATACTATGGTTCACTCTTGTACAGTTTATGGGTTTGGACAAATTAATAATGATAAGCATCCACTATTCTAGTATCATACAAAGGAGTTTTACTGATCTAAAAATCCTCTGTGCTTTGCTTATTCAGGTCTCCCACCTCACTAACCTCTGGCAACCATTGATCTTTTTACTGTCTCCATAGTCTTGCCTTTTCCAAATGTCATATAGGTGGAATCATACTGTATGTAGCCTTTTCAGATTGGCTCTTTCACTTAGTAATATGCATTTAAGTTTCCTCCATGTCCTTTCAAGCTTGAAAGCTCATTTATATATTTTTAATTTTATTAAGTTTATTGGGATGACATTGGTTAATAGCATTATATTGGTTTCAAGTGTACAAATGTGCACATGTTTTCCTAACCCCACCTAGATCTTTCATAAATGTACTTGTCCTCTTATTCAGCAAATAGTACAGGAAGTAAACTCAATATTATTTGGTGATAAAGGTGAGTTAATTTTTGTGTTACAAGTAGTAGAATTAAACTACGATTGCAAGTTCGAATGATTCTTAATTCAGTTTACAAATAACTACAACAGTGAGAAGTCCTCATCCAAGATATATACTATATCTATATACACATATATAAATATTTAAAGTATTTATTTTCAAAGGCATGTCAATTCAGAATAGTCTTAAAAATCCATTCAAAGTCCAACTTGTTGCATTCCAATGTTGATTTTTAGTATTTTAGAGTACTTGTAAAATCAGTGATAGTATACTGGCAAAACTCCAGCTCATCTCAGTAAGCTAAGAAAAAAATTCTTCAGATTGAACTCTGCATTTTCTTAACAGTTCAAGGTGCCTCTTGATGTATTTCCTTGATGCAAAAGAATTTACACTTTTAACTCTTAAATTATTGTGATGAAAATGTTCCTGATATTTTGGGACTCTGAAGAGATCATTCTTTACTTCATGTTGGGCATTTGGGTTCCAGTTCTCTTCTTAATTACCGTGGTATAAATACTATGAAAATAGCCAGGCTAGAAAATGCATTTTTCTCCTTGACATCAGTTGGGTGATGACTTTTTGGATTTGACACCAAAAGTAAAGGCAACAAAAGCAAAAATAAACAAGCTGGACTACATTAAACTAAGAAGCTTCTGCACAGCAAAGTAAACCAACAAAATGAAAAGGCAACCTACCAAGCAGGCGAAAATATTTACAAAACATAATAAAGTCTGACAATTAAGTTCTTGAAGTCATCCTACAAAAAGTACTTCATACCTCATTGCTGAATATCACTACAGTCACCTTTGAAGTAGTCCCCATGGAAAGCTATTCACTGATGCCAGTGCCTAGTCCACCCTTCAAAGTAATTTTGGAATTCTTTTTTTCTGGAATGGCCATCAGAGCCATCATTATATTACACTTGATGTCCTGAATGTCATCAAAATGTCTTCCGTTCAATATTTCCTTTGCCTATAGGCAAAGAAAAAAAGTCATTGGGATAGATCAGATGAGTAGGGAGGGTGTTTCAGTACAGTTATTTGTTTACTGTCTAAAAACTCCCTCACAGACAATGCCCTGTAAGCTGGTGCATTGTCATGATGGAAGAGCCATGAATTGGAGAAAAGTTCAGGTCATTTTCGTCTAACTTTTTCATACAGCCTTTTCAGCACTTCCAAATAGTCAACGTGGTTGACTGTTCAGTTGTACAAATTCATAATGAACAATCCCTCTGATATCAAAAAAGGTTAGCAACATCAATTGGACTCTTGGAACATGGTTGGTCATGGAGACTTGGCTGCTGTTCATTGTGCACTTGGACACTTTGTTTCAGAGTCCTCTTGCTGCTATACCCATGGTTTATCACCAGTGATAACACAGCCCAAAACATCATCTGCGTCTCTAAAAGGTCTTGGAAAACTTCAACTCTCCTTTGCTTTTGTTCATCAGTGAGCTTTTTCAGGAGAGTTTTTGCACACATCAACAAAAAAACAAGAAATAAATGTTGATGAAGATATGGAAAAAAGGGAACCCTTGTGCAGTGTTGGTGGGAATATAAATTGGTGCAGCCACTATGGAAAACAGTATGTAGGTTCCTTAAAAAATTAAAACTAGAACTACCATGTAATCCAGTAATTCCACTTCTGAGTATTTATCCAAAAAAAGAAAAATGAAAACACTCACTTGAAAAGGTATCTGCTCCCCCATGATCATTGCAGCATTCTTTACAATGGCTAAGCCATGGAAGTACCCTAAGTGCCCATCGTGGGTGAATAGATAAAGGAAGTGTGATATTGTGTGTGAGTTTATGTGTATACATTGATAACAAACAAATATTTATATACATATAAATGTTATTAAGCCATAAAGGGGAAGCCGGGATGGCTCGCCAGGTTAAGCGCTTGCTTTGCAGCCCCGGGGACCAAGAATCAAATCCCCTGGCCCGTGTAGACCCATATGCTGAACTGGGGTGTGCCTCCCATGCAGGAGGCCCCCAGTTCAGTTCTCACCTCCCCCCCACCCCACTCCGGTTTGGCCACTGGCTCAGGGAGGTGTGTCTCCCATGCAGGAGGCTCAGTTCCTGCCCTGCGCAGCGCCCGCCCACCTGTGTGGAATGAAACCATGTTGAAAACTGATGCCGTACAACTATGGAGACTGCTCTGGGCCCTCCCCCTTCTCTCTGTCTCTCTCTGTCTCTGTCAAAAACAATAAAATAAGTCTTAAAAAAAAGCCATAAAAAGAAGAAAATCCTACCATTTGCAACAACATGGATGGAACTTGAGGGCATTAAGCTAAGTGAAATAAGACAGAGAAAGACAAATACTGTATGATTGTACTTATATGTGGAATCTGAAAAACAAAAAACAAAATAACCAAGCTGAAGAAATAAAGAACAAATTGGTGGTTGCCAGAGGCAGGGAGTGAGGAGTGGGTGAAATGGGTAAAGGGGAGAAAAAGGTACAGACTTCCAGTTATAGATTAGTCATGGGGATATAGTGTACAGCATGATGACTATAGCTACCGTGTTTCCCCGAAAGTAAGACATCCCCCGAAAATAAGACCTACTGACAGTTTTGCCTCTCACTGAAATATGTATAAGGCATTCCCCCGAAAATAAGACCTAGGGCATCTTTGAGAGCAAAAATTAATATAAGACACTGTATTATTTTCGGGGAAACAGGGTATAAGACACTGTCTTATTTTCGGGGAAACAGGGTGGTAGTACTGACTCATACTTGGGTTGCTAAAAGAATAGATCTTAAAGAGTTCTCATCATAAGGGGGAGGTCGGGATGGCTCAGCAGGTTAAGAAGTCTCCTTGCAGCCTCGGGGCCCGGGGATCCCAGCCCTGGCCCGTGTGGTCCCATATTCTGAACTGGGGTGAGCTTCCCATGTGGGAGGCCCCCAGTGTGGCCCCCAGCTCGAGGGGGCGTGCCTCTCATGCAGGAGGCCCCCAGCCTGGCTCCTGCCCTGCGTGGCTCCCGCCCACCTGTGTGGAACAAAACCATGTCAAAAACCCATGACAGACAACTGTGGAGACTGCTTTGGGCCCTCCCCCTTCTCTCTGTCTCTGTCAAAACAATAGAATAAATATTTTTAAAAAGAGTTCTTATCAAACAAAAAAAAAATTGTATGTTTGGTGATGGATGTTAACAAGATTTATTGTGGTGCTCATTTGCAATATATACATATATTGAATCTTATGTTGTTCACCTAAAACTAAGATGCTACATGTCTTTTATTTCTCAATAAAAAATAAATAAAATATTAAAAAATGCATTTTTTCTTTTTGTTACTGCCATTTTTATTTGTCAGTGAAAACAAAACAAAACATTAACTTAAGGTCATTAAACTTTCAGGACTGTTGGGGAATATATGGATATCTTGCCACCTTTCAATATTTCTAAGTGTTTAAGGCTGTGTTTGGTCTAAAAGGGAATGAAGCTCTGTTACTATGATTTTCAGCTGCAATATTTCAAGCCAATCTTCACTGTCCTGTCAGTGTGTTGTTAATATGCTAATGACAGAAACTTGGTATCAGCAGAGTGAGCATCAATCAGTATAATTAAGACCTAGAGGACATGCATGCTATGTGAAGTGGTGTTAGCATCAAAATATGGGAATGATCCTGAAATATCTGTATCTTAGAAAAAAAAAAAGTTACCCACCTTACTAACAAGCTGTGCTCCAAGTCCTGCAGAAAACAGTCCCTTCCACCAGGGGTCTCTAGCTCACTGACATTACCCAAATCTAACTCTTCCATGGCATATACTAAGTCTGTGCTGGTGTCCAGCACAAGAGCCACAAGTCCCTGCGGCTATCTACACTTAAATTAGTTAAGATTACATGAAATTTAAAATCCAGTTCCTCAGTTGCACTAACCACATTTTAAGTGCTCAGTAGCCACATATGGCTGGCGATTTCCATATTGGACAGTCCAGCTATCTAATGCTGCAGAAAGTTCTAGTGGACAGTTGCTGCATGAAGCCCTGTAAAACTTAATTCATCACTATAGAAATAGTAGTTCAGGATCCCACTGGTTAGAAGGCAAAGAGACAGCATCTCTTCTGACTGTTCTGGCCAAGTCGTCAGTACTATGAATCCTCCCTTCATCCAACTGTCCTGGGTGGGAGATGAAAGTATTCTTTATGGTCACATTCAATCTACTCTCCCCTCACAGCCAGCATGTTATAGATCTTCCGTAATTCATAGGTATCATTTCATTTGTTCTCTTAGAGATGTGGTTTAAAAAAAGAAGAAAAAAATCAGAAGTCCTTCCTTTCTTCCTCAATCCCACCCATAAGCTGAGAGGCCTAGACAGAGTCATTGAACTTCTCTGGGCCTACATTTGCTCCTGAGTGGAGCAACTAGATGTTCTCTAAGACCTGAGGCATTGAAACTTATACCTAAAGTGCAGCAGGTGTATAAGGTGTACTCTTTATGAATAGAACTATTCTCTGATCCATACAAGAGGGCCAATCTGCCTAGAATGTGTGAGTAGCTTCTGCTTCATGTCACAGATGAGCTCTAAAATCACAGAATGGTGTGGCTTCAGAACAGTTTTGGTAAATAGCATTAGCTAATTATTTAAGCCACATTAAAAGGTAATTGCTATTTTCCCTTTTTTAAAGATGAGATTGTGACCTTAAGAGATAATGTATTGGGGTATTCTACTTTCGTGGGCCCCCTCTCATTTCAAGAGCTTTCCTTTTCCCAATAAACTTCTGCTTAACCTTTAATAAAAAAAAAGAGATAATGTATTAATTCCATTTTTATTGCTAATGTGTCACAACTAGTACACAAATTCAGTGAGAATATTTCAAAATAATGATGTGGCTTTATTTCAAGGATCTCAGTTACAAATTTAATTTAATTCTTGGTTATTAAAACAAAACGAAACAAAACAAAACAAAAAACGCCTCCTTAAGTGACTCTCTGATTTATTCCTCTCTGTAAGATACTATTCCTTAAAATAGATATTACCCCTTCAATAGAAACATAGACATGGCTGTATTCTCTGTTCTATATACATACATTTTGAACAAATGGTTTAAATATATTTTAATCTTTTTTTTAAGATTTATTTTATTGTTTTTGACAGACAGACAGAGACAGAGAGAAGGGGAAGGGCCCAGAGCAGTCTCCATAGTTGTATGTCATCAGTTTTTGACGTGGTTTTGTTCCACACAGGTGGGTGGGGGCCTCTCAGGGCAGGAACTGGGCTGGGGGCCTTCCACATGGGAGGCACGTCTCCACAAGCTGGGGGTTGAACTGGGGCATCCCACACATGGGAAGTTCACCTTGGTGAGAACTGAACTGAGGGCACACCCCACTTCAGCATATGGGCCCGCACGGGCTGGGGTTGGTACTCAGTCCTTAGACCCCGGGGCTGCAAAGCCAGCGCTTAATGTGCTGAGCTATCCCGGCTTCCCCCCAATATGTTTTATTTTAAAGAAAAAGATGAACTTTTTTTCTGGTTTACTGCTCTGCTTCTCTTAAACTCCAGACGAAAATGTTTTTATATCTAGGGTTTCTCTTATAGGTAGCATTCATCCTTCAGTGAGTCGGCCAAGTCCTTGCCCATTTGCATGTAGTTCATTGCTTATCATAGCTATAATTTACAGGAAAAATCAGTGATAAAATGGCTTTAGAAGAGAAGATTGTGGGCAGGAGGAAGCTGTGGTCAGGAGGCTTTGTTGTTTTCCCCAGGTGGTTTGTTGGCAGAAATTTAAAAAAAAGAAAAGAAAAACTTTTCTATCAAATTCCACCTGAATTTTTTCAACTACAATGATGCAAAGAAAATACACGCTAATTATGAGCAAAAACATTATCTATTAATATGTTAATGAAGCAGGTTTGCTAATGGTGAAAGACCTGAATTTTAACAAAATTTTAAGAGCTTCTTGATTACGTGTTTGTTAGTCGATATGATCATTTAAAATTATCTCTAGGTGGCTTTACATGGAATAAAACCTACATTAGAACTGTATTATAAACAGGCCTTAATTAAGCAGGTGAGGATACCATCTGTGACATAAACACTGTCAGCCAGAAATTCACTTCAAAAGAAATGTAAACTAGTTAACAGGAAACATGTTATCATATCTGCCAGTAACAGCTTTCAATGTAGGTAATTTATTTATGCATTTACTTGCTAATTTTTCAAACATATCTGCTTATGAAAATAATGTTCGATTGAATTAATGGATACTGCCTTTCAATATTGGAAAGGTTATTTTTCATTAAAAAAATAATAACTCTAGTGTCCTGTTTTGACAACATTCTATACATAGATGAAAACTGTTTTACCTACCCAAACCCAGCCATCTTTTGCAATAAAGTCACCAAAAATCCAAAATTTAAACCAAAATTAGTACAGAAACCTCCCTCACCGATGTGTCGCTATTAATAGGAAAAATTGCATTACCAGTACCTTGTTCAAGACGATTTCTGCATCCAAGTGACAGGAAATCCTTATCTCCTCTCTAAGATGTGCATGAAGGTGCTGGGCCCTGTCTTTCGTTCTGCATATCAGAAGCTTGAGGTGCTGGTTAGTGGTTGAGCCTGGATTATAACCCAGACACTAAAGGGCATAATGGAGCCCCGGGTATAGAACAGCGAGATGAGCGCAGGACCCCGTGGCCTGGAGTCTCTGCAAGGTGTGCACAATGGGCTTTGTTGCCTTTTGTTGGGGGTTGTGGTTTGGGTATGGGCGGGACTGGGGCCTTCACTGTGCATGAGGCAATGATGAAGGTGTTAGTAAGGAAAAGCAAAAGCTAATCCTAGAAACCAAGGGAGGGCAGCTAAGAACCCAATCTCAAGTACTTGAAGTGCTCATTTCTTTAATGGAACCAGGAAGAAGAGTGACGAAGGTGGATGAGTGGGATGAAGAAGAGCAGGACCTCCAACTCCTGCCTTGTCACCCTGAGTTTGAAGAGATTGAGCAGAGGAAAGTTTTCGACAGGAAATTGTTTTAAAAAAACAACCCCATCTGAGACACCAAACATGCTTCCTCCTGAGCAGACTTCCTTCAGTAAAGGTGACTGGGATTCACCAGGTTTCTTAATTTCCCAGCTTGTGTAATGCTATTTATTCGATGATGTCAATAAAACATACTTCTGTGGTAGTAATTAGAGATTGGTAGGGGAAGCTGGGATGACTCAGCTGGTTAAACACTCGCTTTGCAGCCCTGGGGTCTGATGATCGAGTCCCAGCCTTGGCCCATGTGAACCCATGTGCTGAGGTGGGGCGTTTCCCAAGCGGGAGGCCCCAAGCTCGGTTTTCACCAGGGTGAGCTTCCCATGTGGGAGGCCCCCAATTTAGTTCTCATCCCCCCAACTCAGTTCAGCCCCTGGCTCCAGGGGGCATGCCTCCCATGCGAGAGGTCCCCAGCCTGGTTGCAGCCCTGCAAGGCCCCTGCTCACCTGTGTGGAACAAAACCATGTTGAAAACTGATGACGTACAACTGTGGAGACTGCTCTGTCTGTCAGTCTCTGTCTCTCTCTGTCTCTGTCAAAAACAATAATTTCTTTTTTAAAAAGAAATTGTTAATACTCTTAAAATTCTTGATAGTTTTAGTGTTTCTAATAAGATTTTTGAGTTTTTTTGTTTGTTTTTTTGAGGTCAATAAGAAACAAGTCAGGAAGGTAATTGGCCATTTAAATAGCTTCTAACTGGGCCCTGGGTGACTTTACTTGAGGGCCTGCTGCCCTCTAGGGGTTGAGACCAATGGCACAGGGGAGGCTAGCAGAGATGTAGAAGCTTCATCTGTTTGAAGGAACGAAGTGCTGTCCAGAGGAGTTGTTGATTTTTCATAAAAGTGAATTCAGTCTTTTCATCAAATTATATTTCAGCTCTAGGAAAATTTTATTTCACAGAAATGATCATCTATTCTAAAGGCTGTTCTAAATAAAGCAATTATCAGGTTCAACACAGTTCTGTTTTTCCCCTTTCCTTTTCTTTTTTTTTAAAAAAAGATTTATTTTTATTGTTTTTTGACAGATAGAGAGACAGACAGAGAGAAGGAGGAGGGCCCAGGGCAGTCTCCATAGTTGAAATTAGTTTTCCATATAGTTTCACTCCACAGGCGGGCACGGGGCTGCCCATGGCTGGAACTGGGCCGGAAGCCTCCTGCATAGGCCCGGCAAGAACTGAACTGGGGGCACAACCCAGTTCAGCATGTGGGTCCACCTGGGCAGGGGCCGGGATTCGATCCTCAGTCTCTGGGGCTGCAAAAGGAGCGCTTAACCCACCAAGCCATCCCAGTTTCCCCTGTCCTTTTCCTTTTCTTATTTCAAGATTTAGTATTACCAGGGTGGGTGGGCACATAGAGAAAATGTATAGGTATTTTTTAAATCATAATGCTCCAATTCCTGATTATTCAGTGCAAAAGTCTCTTACCCTTTATTGGTAGCTACTTTCAGTAGACCCTTCCACACGCAGCCACATTTAACTCTAACCTCAATTTTACTGAGCTAAGGGCCTGAAGTCAAGAAATAACAGGACATTTATTTGAACCAAAGTTTCCTTATTCCATAATCAGTGCACTTCCTATTTGCCACCAGAAAAATATAACTAGGGGGTGCCAGGATAGGTCAGTAGGTTGACAGCTTGCCTTGCAACCCAGAGGTCTGAGGATTGAATCCCAGCCCCAGCCCATGCAAACCCATACGCTGAAATGTGGTTCAACTGGTAAGGTGGCGAAGGTTCTCGCCTCCTACATGTGAGGCCCCCAGTTCGTTTCCCGCCCCATGCGGCCCTACATCCACCTGTGTGGAATGAAACCATGTCACAACTAATGATGTACAACTATGGCGACTGCTCTGGGTCCTTCACCCTTCTCTCTCTCTCTCTCACCTTCTCTCAAACAATAAAATTAATCTTAGGGAAAAAAAGAAAAATACAATTGGCTGCCACTTAGCTTTTAAATAACTTGTTCTTTGATGCTTTTCTTTTTAGGCTTCTCTGATTTTATACAATAATCATATTTATTTAGTTTTTTAATAAAAGCATTCACATATAAATATATAACCACACATCTTATGCTTTGACAACACATTTATCCAAAATCTCAATTTCGCTAATATAGCCTAGAAAGAAAAAAAAAAAAAACCATTGTGAAAATTAGCATTGTGGTTTAGGCCAAGGGCCAGAGAGAAATTCAGGTCCTAAAGATGCAGGAAGTGAGCTAAAAAAAAAAAAAAGTATAATATCAATAGAAAACGATGCTGGAAGCACAGGGTAAACTCTAAGAAAAATGGCATTAAATAGTTCACCAGTGGAGTTCTGACCTCCTGCAGCTGGGGTTATAGGAGGAAGGATCAGAGGATCATGAGCTTCTAGGTAGGACATGTGTTCCCTCCTGGGGCTTGTCCCCAGCTGGGACACTTCTGTCACTTTCCCCCTCCGCCCACCCCCATCCCACACTAAACAACACCAGCAACAGAAAGGTCAGGGCCGGTTGTAAAATCGCTCTGGCTGTGGCCGATGCTGTAGGGGAGAGGGAGTTTGTGGAGTGGAAAGCTGCAGCACAGAGAAGGGTCATTCTCAGAGTCGTGAACAGCTGCAGCTGGCACCGTGATACACACACACACACACACACACACACACACACACACGAATCATAGCATCCCAGAATCTTACATTTGAAAAGGACGTTACTGATTGGTTTTCTAACCCATTTAAAATGCACACATTCTTGCCTTGAGCTTCTCTAGGGATCCTCTAACTTTTTAGCGAGTCCTTGTCTAAATCACATTCACCTGAATCTGCCTTTATCTTGAAATCCACTAGTCGTTGCTCTGGATGGTGCTAGTGGATTTGATAGCAAATATTTACAGTGATGTTTATCTTTCCTAAATGCTGACTTTTTATGCATAATAAGGAAGAGGCTCACCCTCACACTTGGTGACCAGCCTCCCCCCATTTCCTACCGTCTGTCCCTAATAGATTGTGCAGAGTGCACACACACCAGCACGGCTGCATTGTTCACGGTGCTGATGCTCTCAGGGATTTTCACTGGTTTCGAAACCTCTGAAAATGTCTCCTTGAAGTGAAGAACACAATGCTGACAAAGCTCTGCACAGGAGAAGTCAGCCAGTCTAGGGTCCTCTTGTTTTGCAAAAGGAATTTCTAGAGGAAGAAAAAGAATCAGTTATTTAATGCTCGAAGTTGCTTTAGAAAGGGGTCTGGCATACCCTCTCCTCCTTTGAAAGAGAAAATGGAGCCACTTTTAAACAAATTAGATATAAATGGACCTCGTGTGTGTGTGTGTGTGTGTGTACAGGGAGGGA
>PVKE010029024.1:0-20529 GCA_004027555.1 Craseonycteris thonglongyai | reverse complement strand
TCTTTTTCTAGCTCTATAAGATGAGATGTGAGGGTGTTTACTTGTAGTTTTTCTTGTTTCTTGAGATAGGCCTGTAATGATATAAATTTCCCTCTTAATACTGCTTTTGCTCTGTCCCAGAAATTCTGGTACGTCGTGTTTTCATTGTCATTCGTTTCTACAAATGTTTTAATCTCTTGTTTAATCTCCTCTTTGATCCAGCTACTTTTTAACAGCATGTTGTTCAATCTCCACGTATATGTGGTTCTCTCTGCACTTGATCTTTTGCACTTGATCTCAAGTTTCAACGCTTTGTGGTCTGAGAATACACTTGGTATGATTTGGATGCCCTTAAATTTGGTGAGGTTGGATTTCAGTCCCAGGATATGGTCTATCCTTGAAAATGTTCCATGTGCACTAGAGTAAAATGTATAGCCCTTTGTTATATAATATTCTTGAACATGCAAAGTTATAAAGATGGACAGTAGTCATTTCCAGGGCTAAGGGGTGGGGGAAGGAAGGTATGATTACAAAAGGTTAGTATGAGGGAATTTTCTGAGATGGCAGAACTCTTCTGTATCTTGATTGTGGTGATGGCTACACTAATGTCTCTGTGTATTAAAGTTTATATAATTGTACACCAAAAAAGTCAGTTTTTCTTCTAATTAATTGTCAGTTTTAATTTTTTTAAGTAAAATTGGAAAGTGATCTCAATGATAATAGGGGGAAGCTGGGATGGCTCAGCAGGTTAAGCACTCACTTTGCAGCCCCAGGGACCAAGGATCAAACTCCGGCTTCGTCCCATGCAAACCCATATGCTGAACTGGGGTGTGCTTCTGATGCAGGAGGCCCCCAGTTCTGCCCCTGGCTCAAGGGGGCGTATCTCCCATGTGAGAGGCCTCCAGCTCAGATTCCACCCTGTGCAGCCCCCGCCCTCCTGTGTGGATCAAAACCATGTCAAAAACTGATGATGTACAACTATGGAGACTGCTCTGGGCCCTCCCCCTTTTCTCATTCTGTTCCTCTCTGTCTGTCTATCTCCCTGTGTACTTGGAAAATGAGACACATAATCTGTTACTATACAGTTGCCAACAATCTAGTGTAATCTCATTAAAAAGCAATTGATGATAATATTTATAAATAGGTATTTTTAAATGTCATGGGGAAGGCATGTGTGACCACCTTCTTTTTTCCAGATTCTGTTCTAGGTGCTTTATGTACATTCATATTTCCTTACCAGTCCAATGGTAATTCCTCAGTTCTAGCCAGTAAACTGGTTAGAAAAGATAAGAAAGTACTATAGAGGTTATATAGCTATTGAAAGAACAGGTCAAAACCATACTGTGTAGAGAATATGCTAGTTTGGCAGGAATACTGAAGAAAATAAGTTGAAAAACTACAAGAGCTATTGGGTCAGCATACTAGTATAATACACATCCCTAAAATAGGATAATATTGAAGGATTTTCACATCATCTTGTACCCTGTCCTACCACCCCCCTAAAGGAGGTGGGGTGCCCTCAGGACACGAGTTGTACCAGTAGTGAGATTGGTCTGCAGCATCTTGCACATTGGGCCACAAAGATTTTTGGAATTCTTCAGCTGACACAGTCAGTTAAAACTTTACTAGAAATCATTCAAAATATTACCTTAGAGCTTATATATATTTCAGAAATTATAACTTGGATATGTTAGCTATTAAAGAGTTTTACCAATCTAGTCTTTTTAACCTAGAGGGGAGGATGTTGTATACATGCTAGTAATTCATCTTAACATGTGCTTTTTTGTATATTTAAATAATAAAATGTTAACATGTTTAAATGGTTAAATTTCTTTTAAATCCCAGTTACTCTTTTTTTTTTAAGATTTTAGTGTTTGAGAGAAAGTAAGAGGGAGAGAAAGAGAAAGAAGAGGGGAGGGCTCAGAGCAGTCCCCATAGTTGCACATCATTAGTTGTGACATGGTTTCATTCCATAGAGGTGGATGTGGGGCCACGCAGGGCGGGAACCAAACTGGGGCTTCACGCAGGGAAAGTGAGCACCTTTACCACTGGGCCATCCCAGTGGTTACCAATTGCACCACACACAGTTCAGCATATGGGGTTTGCATGGGCTGAGGCTGGGATTTGGTCTCCAGACCTCGCGAATGCAAAGCAAGCACTCAACCTTTTGAGCTATCCTGGCATCCCATAAATTGCAGTAACTTTTAACTTTATATATTAATGTAACTTCTAGTGTCACGATTAGCTGACTCCTGTGTAGCCTTTGTTTATTGTTTTATCTTACTTTTTGATGTGTAGTTTAAATTGTAGTTTAACTTTCACAGTAAGATTTTCATATTAAACAAATGCAGTTTATTTTAGAAAAATGTATTTTGAATTTATTTTTGCTATTTCATATGTAAAGAAGTTTTAGAGATGACTTTAGAAAAATTGTATTAAAACAATTGGATCCAAGTTTTTGTGATATTTTACTATTGCCTAAGCAAAATATTTTTTCCTCTACAAGAGGTTCTGGCAGAAGTAATGCCCTGTTTTAAGTAGTGCTTGAATGTGATATTGTTATGTTCAGAATTACATGCTTATGATTTTGTAATAAAAGATTTAGTATAGATTACCAGCTCATATAAAAGGGGGTGTTATTTCTGCTGCACCCTGTGTAACTAACGCTTGCCATAACCCTCAGCCCATGTTTCAGTTTAATGCCTGTGGCATAACATGAATAAGATTTAATTTCATCATTCCAGATTCGTAAGCAACAGAAAGAGCATGCTGAGCTGATAGAAGATTACCGGATTAAGCAGCAGCAGCAGCAGCAGCAGCAGCAGCAGCATGCCATGGCCCCCCCTGCTGTGATGCCTGGGGTCCATTCCCAGCCACCTCTCATTCCTGGTGCCACCCCACCTGCCATGGGCCAGACCAGCTTCCCGATGGTACCACAGCAGCACACAACAGTAATTTCTGGCCATACCAGCCCTGCCCGAATGCCCAGTTTACCTGGATGGCAGCCCCCCTGTGCTCCTGCTCACCTCCCACCCAATCCAGTTGTGCAACTGCCAATAAAATCTTGTACACCAGCCCCAGGGCCAGTGTCAAATGCAAATGCACAGAGTGGACCGCCTCCACGGGTAGAATTTGATGACAACAACCCCTTCAGTGAAAGTTTTCAAGAACGGGAACGAAAGGAGCGTTTACGAGAACAGCAGGAAAGACAACGAATTCAACTCATGCAGGAAGTAGACAGACAAAGAGCTTTGCAGCAGAGGATGGAGAGGGAGCAGCATGGCCTGTTGGGCTCCGAGTCCAGCAGTAGGATTCCATTCTACAGCTCTGACTTGCCCTATGATTTTATGCAACCCCCAAGACCTCTGCAGCAGTCTCCACAACGCCAACAGCAAGTGGGACAGGCCTTACAGCAGCAGAGCATACAGCAGGGATCTCTCAACTCACCCCCTGCCCCATCTTTCATGCAAGCCGGTGAGCGGAGGCAGATTGGTCCTCCCTCATTTGTTCCTGATTCACCATCAGTTCCTGGTGCAAGCCCAAATTTCCCTCCCGGGAAGCAGGTACGTGAAGGCCTTTCCATGGCCAGCTTCCAGCATTCCTCAGTGAGGCCTGCCTTTATACCTGCTTTACCTGTAGCACCTCCAGGAGCCAGCAGCAGTTTTCCATGTGGCCAAGACTCTGCTGTCACCCATGGACAGAGTTATCCTGGATCAACCCAGTCTCTTATTCAGCTGTATTCTGATATAATCCCAGATGAAAAAGGGAAAAAGAAAAGAACAAGAAAGAAGAAGAAAGACGAAGATGTGGAATCCACCAAGGCCTCATCCACCCCCCACTCAGATATAACTGCCCCCCCGACCCCAAGTGTCTCAGAAGCTACCTCCACTCCCACAGGGCACACACCCAGCGAGCTTCCTCAGCAAGTAGAGCCTGCGTTGGGGGACCCAGTCGGGCCAGCACCTCCTACCATGGCTGCAGCCCAGCTGTGTACAGAATTAGCAAACAAGGTGCCCAGCAGTGAGAGGACACAAGGAACCCCTCGTCAGCAGTCTCATTCCAGTACAGAGGAGGACAGGCTCCCCTTGCAGACCCCTGCCACTGCTGACAAGGTGAAACTGGGGACAGCCGAGCCAGAGCAGTGCCCGGGCCAAGATGGGCCTGAGTTAGAAGGACACGCTGGGGACAGGGCTGCAGGAAAAGCCGTGGCTGCTCCTGTCTCCCTGGGACAAAGTCCTCCCCTTCCCAAAGGAGACTCAGGCAATGAACTCCTGAAGCATCTACTGAAAAACAAGAAGGCAGCTGCCCTTTTAAACCAGAAGCCCGAAGGCGCTTTTTGTTCAAAGGACAACAGAGCTGCTGAGAGGCAGCAGCCAGCTGAAAAACTGGTGAGTGTGACTCATGAAAACTGCAACTCACTTTTTTCCTTTTCTTGTAAATTATAGTCACAGCATGTTAGTACCAACCACTAGATTTCAACACTGTTTTGCAACCGTTTTTACTCTAAAGGCTTAGTTTTTATTTTGTTACTTCTACCTCCATGGATGCCATGTGTTGACTTACACCTATAAACTATATTAAGTAATAATTTGTTTACTGTATGTTTTTAAAAATCAAAGGCATAGAAATGCATTTCATATGTAACATGTGCCTTTCAGTTGATTATTGCCACACTGAGTTGATGAAGGAAAGGAAGGTAGTAGATGTCTTTGTCTCTTTATTGGAAAAAAGTGCAATGTCCATTGACCTCTTTGAAATACGTGCATCCCTCTCAATAGCTTTTGGGGTTCTTAGGGATGACTCAGTGGAAGTCCATCATGTCAGAGTATATCAGTACTTAATGTTATACAGATGCAGTCCTACCGTATTTTCCGGCGTATAAGACGACCCCCTAATTTTACAGTTAAAACATAGGTTTAGGCCTATATTCGCTGTATAAGACTACCCCCCACTTCCGAGGCTGTAGTCTTATACAACGAATTTAGGCCTAAACCTATGTTTTAACTGTAAAATTAGGGTATCGTCTTATACGCCCGGTCGTCTTACACGACAGAAAATACGGTAACTATCTTATCTTTGTAATTTTTCATGTAGCAATAGTGTTTTTCTATGTTAAAAAAAAACATTGATTTTGCTTTTTTTTTTTCATATGTGTGAAGAGGTTCCTTACAAATATATCTTTACAGGATTCCATCTTCCACCTTTCAGTGAACTTCCTTGAGATATTTCCCAAACTGGGGTTCCTCGGTCAGGGGAATTGGTTGGTCTCTTCCCTATATCTTTCAGAAGCACCAATGCCACTACTAGTGTATTCATGAAGGTGTACCTACAGTGCTTCTCAGATTGGGTTTCAACATTTTCATGTTTTTAGTGAATATATTTAGTTGTCAATTTTTTATTTTATGATTGTTAATGTAGTGGGGTTTCTTTCTTTTTTTTTTTTTCCAAGTGTTGGCTCACTCTTTGTTTTCTCTTGTTTGTGTGTTTGACGTTCAGTGGAGTTTGGGTGTTGACCCTATTGTTATAATTTTTGTGGTAATATTTCAGTCTTATTTGTTACCAGCAAATATGCCCAAAATCTCTACCCACTTTCTCCATTGCATACTTTGCTCCTAGAAATGTTGAACTACATTCAATCCCCTGAATGTCTTCCTGATTTCATCGTTCTGTAGATGGCCATATGCTGCTGTTTCTACCTGCTCTGTTCTCCCTTTATTTACATTGACCAGTATCTTTTCATCTGTTAAAACTCAGTTCTAGAATTATCTTCTCCTGAGACCTGTCTCAGCTCAGCCTCTCAAATATGTATTGATGCCCCTCCCCTATACTCACATAGCAGTTAATATGGTGCTGTTATCCATAAACAGCACCTTGAAGGCCATAGGATGCCTCTTGAACACTTTATATCCTCTGCCTAATGCAGTACGTAACATAGTCAGTACTCAGTATATTAAATTGAAGTTAAGCTCTAATACTGGTGATTATATATATTTTAAAAAAAGAAAAGAGAGAGAGGGTGTTATGATAGAAAAGGGGATGAGATTAATTGTGTGTAAATGTTTGGACTCTGTCACATATCCTTATGTCCATTTGGGTGTGTAACAAAGGGTAGGGGCACTTTATTACCACATTCTAGGAGTTATACTGTGCTGAGCACTTGCCCTAAGATATTATCCCCATTTTATAAATAATGAACTCCCATTTACTTTAATTACACATAAGGCAAAGTTTCTTTGGCTGTAGTTGGATAGATCCAATTTTTTTTCATGTCAAGTCTATTTGTTTTCTCCTGCCTAAATTGGGATTAAGAGAAGAGCACCCTCCTAGTTGTAATAGTAAAAGCCTTTTTGGAAACTGAGATGTCATACCATTTAGCTTGTGTTAAATCCATGATTCATCACTTAGCAACAGTGTGGCATGGGTAAGCCAGCCTTTCTGTACCTTGGTTTTCTCATCTGTAAAACAGGATCAGTAATATTCCCTACATGTAGGATTGCCACAAGGCTTAAAGGAGTTAAAGCATACATTTTAATATTTCATGAAAGGTGCATACCTTTGACCTACCAATTACATATTTAGGAATCTGCCATGAGAAGTATAAAATTATAATATGTGCAAAAATATAACTACATGAATAGCTAATGTCCTGTCCCTATTAATAGAGAAAACATGAAAGAACACATCCTAACTTACTACAGTAATTATTGATTAAATTATTTCTATGTATATATGAATCTGAATGATACACAGATTTTTTTTTTCAGCTATTAGCATTTATGCTACATAAAAAATGTTTGATGTCATAAGGAACAATCACATGTTAAGTTTAAAAAGCAGCCACCAAAACAAACTAAAGGGAGGTATGAGCCATTGTGTTTTTAACAAAATATATGTAGGCACAAATAAAAGATATGAAACAGATACATTAAAATGTTAACTGTTTTTATCTCAGGCAGACTCTCCAATGATTTTTAATCTTTTGTGTTCTTCTGTGATTAAAAGTAAATATGTGGGGGAAGCCGGGATGGCTCAGTGGGTTAAGCACTCACTTTGCAGCGCTGGGGACCAGGGATCAAATCCCGGCCCCGGCCCGTGCGGACCCACATGCTGAACTGGGAGCTCCCCCAGTTCAGTTCTCTCTCTGTCTCTGTCTCTGTATGTGTATCTCTCTCTCTGTCAAAAATAAATAAATAAATATAATTGTAAAAAGTAAATATGTGCTTTTTTAGGGTAATTGTGAGGAATTGAGATGTCTATAAAGCACTTAAAGTGCCTGACTCACACACAACTAAACAAACATACTATTAGCCGCTTATAAGCCAATGAGAAATCTTAGTGCAATACTTGGGATCCAGCAGCATGACGTTACCTGGGAGCTTTTTAACAAGTGGAAAGGGGAGGCCAGGATGGCTCAGTGGGTTGAGTGCTCATCTTGCAGCCCTGGAGTCCCAAGGATCGAATCCCTGCCCTGGCCTGTGCGAAGCTATATGCTGAACTAGGGTGTGCCCCCAAGTTCGGTTCTCACTCAGGTAAGCTCCATCCAGGAGGATCCCAGCCAGCTTCCTGTCGTGCGCAGCCTCATGCCCACCTGTGGAACGAAACTATATAGAAAATGAATGACATGCAACTATGGAGATTGCTCTAGGCCCTTCTCTCTGTCAAAAACAATAAAAATAAATCTTAAAAAAAAAAAAAGGGAAATGCAGAATCCCATGTTCCTCATAGACCTACCAATCAGAATGTGTTTTTAACAAGATCCCAGGTTATTCATACATGTATGAAGATAGAGAGGATAGCTCTAGGCTGATGATTCCCTAAACTGTAGTGTGTCAGAATCACCTAGAGGGCCTCACTCCCAGGTATCCGATTCAGTCAGTCTGGGTAGGACCAGAGAAACTGCATTTCTAACCCATCTTAGTGATGCTCGCTATGCTGCTGTGGACTGTTGATCTAAATCCAGGATGAGCAGTGTGAGCCTGCTTCCACCTTGCCCCCTTCTTTGTATGAGCTAAGAGTGGTTTTTACATTTTTAAATGGTTGGGGAAAAATCTAAAGAAGAGTGATATTAAATTGTGAAAACTGCACAAAATCTTAGGTTCAGTGTTTATGAATGAGCCACGCTTGTTTGCTTATGAATTGTCTGTGGCTACTACTGTAGCAATAGGGCAGAGAGTTGAGGGTTATGACGCATACTGTATTGCCTACAAAGGCTAAAATATGTAGTTCATGGCCCTTAAAGAAAAAGTTTGCTATTCATACACTAAGCCATTTAATATAACTGGAAACTATAATCTTCAAAACCCTCAGAGATTAAATGCAGAATACATTAAAATAAGTTCAGCACTATAGTTGCCTATAGCAAAATATATTTATCAAGTATAGAAATAAATAACCACTACCCTGAAAACCTTTTTGAGGATTGGTTTATTTTCTTAATTACAAAGTAAAGACAAAAGTAAACAAAGGTTTATTTGCTTTTATATGTGTCCTGTTTCATTGACTTTAAGTGGATAGCAATTATTATTCAGTCCAGAGTATGATTGTAAGCTACTCTGAATGACCAATGTGGTTTGGTTGTTTTTGTCTCTGAGGCTCACTGTTCCTTCAACTAAGATGCATAGTCTGCCAAGCTTTTCTGCAGACCTTGTATTTTATCCATTTCTAAAGGGAAACCAGAGTAACTCAGACTACTGACCACACAGCCATCTGGCTAAGAGTGCCCTTTCTGATAGGAATGAGACCCTCCCTCTGGTCTTTGGCTAGCACCATGTGGGAAGGCCTATGAGCAGTGCTTCCTCCAAAGGGGAAGTGGCCACGTTTCAGAGTTCTGCTCTTTCCACAAGCGTGGCAGCTTACTGATTTTCACACTTGAGAATAATGTTTGAAAAAAGAGATGATATGTTCAGAAAACAGACCATTTGATGCCACCATATTCCTTCCTTGATTTTTAGCATCCATGTTAGGATTGTGTGTCATAGGATGGAACTGGATTAACATGATCTGAAAGTCAATGTGAATAGTTCACTTATTTCTTAATCTTTCTAATTACATTAGCAAACTTTGGGTGCTCAAACACAAGGTGGTTTTGGATGTGGCAACAACCAGTTGCCGAAAGCAGATGGAGGTGAAACCAAGAAACAGCGAAGCAAACGGACTCAGAGGACTGGGGAGAAGGTAACACCTCGCTCAAAGAAAAGGAGAAAGGATGAAGAGGAGAAACAAGCCATGTATTCTACCACCAACACCTTTACCCACCTGAAACAGGTGAGCCTTTAAAAATTCAAGGATGTGAGAATATCAGATCTCTTTCAAACCTATTAAATTGAAACTTCCTCTTTATTGCAATAATTTCCTAATTAAAGTAGAGTTAAATTAATAAAGACATCTCAACAAGGAACCTTAATAGAATTCCAATTTGCAAAACTGCACCTTATTCTATCAGCACTAGAAATGACAATAAAATAGATGCATTGGTAAGTGATGGTCAGGATTTACTTAATGATCAAAAGGAGCAGCTGAGCACCAAGAAAAACTGTCCACATTCCTGGTGACTGTGGATGCAAAGAAATACAACTGCTGATCTCTCCCCATAGTAAGCTCTGTCCTTACACCCTCATAGGTGTTATAGGCAGTGGGAGAGCCACTAAGAGTATATCATTGATGCTACCTCGCCTCAAATCGTACCCTGATAAAGAATGTAGATTATTTGTTAGATGTCTGGCAGCATCTCTTTAAAACAGATAAGAATAAAGTTTGTTTTAAAGTGTATCTCAAAAGATTCTATAGTCTCTCTCACTTTATTCCTACATTTTGATACTTAAAAATTTTAAGTCTTATTTTTCTCAAGCCTTATTTGACTAAGTTGCCTCAGATCTTAGAAAAGTTGAAAAGCATCTGTTTTGTGTATCGTTTACATTACTCTTAAATGTGTTTTTTAATAGCAGCTCTCTCTGCTCCCTCTAATGGAACCAATCATTGGAGTGAACTTTGCGCACTTTCTTCCTTATGGCAGTGGCCAATTTAATAGTGGGACTCGACTTCTAGGAACTTTTGGCAGTGCTACCCTTGACGGGGTTTCGGATTATTATTCTCAGTTGATCTACAAGGTATGTTTCTTTGCCAAGGTGTCACCACATTGGATACCCTCTCATCAATGATAGAGCTTGTCTTATTTTCCATCTAGTTTACATCTGACCTTCCAAGTTTCATTTAAACTTCAGTTCAACAAAAAGATTAACATTTTACTAGGTGAAGGCTTTCTTAATATGAACATTTGGAATTTTTGCATAGGTAAGAATAAAAATTGTGAAAAGCATTTAGTACATATTTCCATAGTAGAGAAAATATTTCCCTAGAACCTTTATTAACTCTGAAAGTAAGTCCAAATTCATAGTAAATAGTGAGGATAAAAAATGTAGTTAGGAATTTACTCTGAAAAATGCAATGAAAAAAAAATTTTTAATGTCTTCTATCTAATTAGGTACTAACTACAACTATGCATTCTTGGACTACTAAAATATCAAACTAAATCAGGTTTATCTTTTGGTATTATTTTTTTTAACAAAGTTTTATGGTAGCCTCACATCAGATTTATGTAAAATGATCGTTTTTGTTTGTTTGGGTTTTTGTTTTTGTTTTCCAAAAATATTTGAGAGTATCATCAGTTTTCCGGAGGGCTTCTTTTCTCACTTAATATTAAAATCATTCTCTTGTTATGCTTTATTTATTCACAGTGTTGGCTTCCGTTTTCAGTTAGAACCTGTCCTCTTTTAAATGCCTTCCCTTCTGATGCAAGCTGTTAACACAGCTTTATTATCATCTTCATGATATCCTCAGTCTTTGCCAGATTTGCAGTTTCACCATGCACTTGATTTGCATGTTACTATTGGTAGATTCCAACAGTCAATCAGTAAATGACAGAGGTGAAGCTGGGAGAAATGTTTGCAGGGATACTACATTTGTGAATGATTCAGTCATATTAGTATTATTGCTTTTGCTTCTCTCAGACATTTTGGAGAAACCAAATTCTAATATCTAGGGTGATGTGACTATCTAATTGTTACCAACCAATGTCACCCCATTAAATTTAACAATAAAAAGAAATAAAATAAAATAAAAATTCTAATATCTAGAATGTGAGTTGCAGTGATAGGATTAGGGCCACAAATTTTCAAGTTCTTTTTAGAACTGGCGCATATTTTAATGAGAATTCAATAAAGGAAAATTTGAGAACTTTTCACAATTTATTGCTTGATTTTAAAGCTATTCTCCACTGGCTACAAGAATGAAACTCAAAAAGTTGTACATAATAAAATAAGGCATTATGTAAATTTGCTTCTTAATTTCAAAGCTCTAGTACTGAAGTTTGGCAAAGTAAGCAAATGGATAGTATATATCCTTATAATCATGAGTACTTGTTCCACTACAGAGCCTCTTTTTGTCCTTATACATTTGTTTTTCTGTTTGTTTTTTGTTTTGTTTGTTTTGGTTGCATTTAGAAATTAAGAGGCACCTTGATTACATTTTTGTGCTAAAAATTCACAGAACTAAATTTTAGCAAGGTTGTGGCATATTTGCTCAGTAGCATATAATTAAACATTTTTTGGTCTCCTGCAGCAGAATAATTTAAGTAATCCTCCAACACCCCCTGCCTCTCTTCCTCCTACACCACCTCCTATGGCTTGTCAGAAGATGGCAAATGGCTTTGCGACAACTGAAGAACTTGCTGGAAAAGCTGGAGTGTTAGTGAGCCATGAAGGTATGAGGGATAAACCTCCCAATTTTACACTTTGAGGAATGTGACTTTGCCGGCCGTGTATGGTAAAATGGCAGCCAGATTATAAAGTTCTATCCACTTAGCAGTTTTGACTAAATGTATCATGGTTTTGTGTTTTTGCTTTTCTAGTTACCAAAAGTCTAGGACCTAAACCATTTCACCTGCCATTCAGACCACAAGATGACTTGTTAGCCAGGGCTATTGCTCAAGGTCCAAAGACAGTCGATGTTCCAGCTTCACTTCCAACACCACCTCACAATAATCAAGAAGAATTAAGGTAGCAGTTCCTTTATTCTCAATTATTTTTTAGTTATTACATATTTTTTTAAATGTGTATATGTATATATTTAGCATAATGTCTGTAGGACTAGCATATAAAAAAAAGTAAGGTGAGTAATTTTCTTCAGAATTTAAAGTTTATAAAACATTTCTTGCTATTAAGTAAAATTTGTAAATTTTTGAAATGTTATGAGATAGGAAGTTAAATAATAATGACAATCGAATAGACATTACAGCAGTGGGAGTCTTCATGCCAAGTACAAGGGGTGACCCCCCCAAAATGGAATTTATTTACAAAATATTGTATATTTATTTTTACATGTTTAACTTCAGTCACTATCAAAGAACTCTCTGTTGATGCAGTACACCTATCGAGGTGCTTTTTCCACTACACAGAACAGTTTTTGAACTCGTCAATTATGATGCCTTTTAGTACTTATCCGTTTTTGTTTTTTCTCTTCCATATTAGCAAAACATTTCCCTTTGAGGACTTTTTCATCCGGGGAAACAAAAAAAGTCACTCGGGGTGAGCTGGGTGAATATGGAGGGTAGGGCACAGACATTATACCATTTTTGGTCAAAAACTTAATAATCAGGGCAGGTGCATTGTCATACTGTACGTTGTTCCTATAACTCACCCATCATGAAATGGGCAAATGCATTGAAAGAATCTCCAAAAAGTATTCACTGAAGCCAACCAAATGCAGCCTCTTAGGACAACATCAGCTGGTACACTGATGTAGAATGGTTTCCTAGAATACTCACCTCATATGAAGAAACCTGTACTACAAGAGTACCATCCTCCAGAAGATAATTCTGGGGTGTTTTTGGGTTCTCCCTCATACGAGGTATGACAATTAAGTTTGTGAACTCATTCTAGAAAAAGTACTACATACCTCATTGCTAAATATCACTGCAGTCACCTTTGGGAAGCTGTGCACCAGCACCTAGTTCACCCTTCAAAGCACTTTTGGAGCTCTTTCTCTGGAATAAGCGTCAGAGGCATTGTCATGATGTCCTGAATGCCATCAAAATGTCTTCCTTTCTATATTTTCTTTATCCTCTGGTAAAGAAAAAAGTCACTGGGGGCCATATCAGGTGGTTAGAAAGGGTGTTCCAATATAGTTATTTGTTTATTGGCTAAAAACTCCTCACAGTCAATGCCGTGTGAGTTGGTGCACTGTTGTGATGCAAGAGCCATTAGTTGTTGGTGAAAAGTTCAGATCAGTTTCCTCTCACTTTTTCATGCAGCCTTTTCAGCACTTCCAAATAGTCAACTTGTTTGACTGTCCAGTTCGTACATATTCATAATGAACAATCCGTCTGATATCATAAAAGGTTAGCAACATCATTTTGACTCTTGATTTGGCCTGATCGAATTTTTTTTGGTTGTTGAGAATTGGCTGATATCCATTGTGCACTTGGATGCTTTGTTTCAGAGTTAACTTGGTACACCCATTTCATCACCAGTGATAACATGGACCAAAACATCATCCTGCCTCTTCAAAAGGTCTTGACAAACTTCAACTCTCCTGCTTTTTGTTCATCACTGTTCCTTTGGGACCATTTTTGCACATGCCAAAATTTTCAATTAAGGTTTTTCTAACTGTTTATCTGTGTTGATGTGGTCTGCTATGCTTCTCACAGTCAGCCAATGATTTTGATGCTCATGTCAACAAATTTTTGCAGTGTTTTTGTCAGTTCTGCTCATTACTGGCCGCCCTGACCTCTCTTCATCAGTGATGCTTCCTCTCCCCTCAGAAAAACATTGAATCCATTTGTTCACTGCCACTTTCTTCATGGCATTATCCCCATCAGCTTGAACTAACATGTCCCTGATTTCACTTCCACTCTTGCCAACTTTAACAAGAAATTTAAATTTTGTTTGTTGCTCTAATTCAATCTCTGACATTTTCACAATGGCACACAAAACCCACTCAACAACAATAATAAACACCACTCAGCAAGACACTGCCATTTGTTAACAAACACAGCTGTGAGACACTGATATACCAAGGTTATGAAACCTTATCAAGTTGTTTGTACAGTGCTGCCAACATAAGCTCATGGTGGCAGGTTTGGGAATTTAACTATCAGACCTCGTGTTCAAAGACCATTGTCCTTTATAAGCTAATAATGTGATTGATTGGGTTTGTTGGTGTTTGCAGTTGCCTAAATAAAAACAGCCGTCACAGATGTCAGATAATGCTTTTGTGGAAGAGAATTTAAAACTATCATGTCCAGAGTTTTGTAACTGCTTTGTATCATTTCTTTAACCTCAAGAATCTGATTGGGGAGAATCAGTGTCCCTTAGCAGATAATCACCACCTGACTTACTAGTTATATCCAGCAGAAAGGTACTTCTGTACTTCATCAAATTATTCTCTTTTTCTTGGAAAATCTGATGACTAGCCTTTATTTGATGAGACATCATTTAGGTTAATTCCCTTCCTTTATTAATGAGAAAACTTGCCCAGATTTAGATTCCAAGTTCTTTTTTTCTCCTGTATTATATTGCCAGAAATTGCCAAGTCTGTGATTCCAGAGCAGCTGTGGGAGGTAGCCCCCTAGACATTTGTGGTTCCTCGGGGTGGAAACCTGCTTTACCCTGGCTCTTACAGGGACTCTTGTCTCCTGATACTTCTGCTTCTCACCATCTTCGTTGAAATAGCAGCATCCTCTCTGAGGGAGGAGTGGCTACAGCAGGTCTATGAGGTTCACACAACATTTGATACGAGACCACACTTACCTTTCAACCCCAATCACCTTGATAACCTTTAGCTTCTAGGGTAGATTAGTTCCTTCTTTTTTTTCACTGTACTTCAGGTAAGAAAAATAAAGGCCAGTGAAGCCATGATGACAAGTTTTCTCC
Source organism: Craseonycteris thonglongyai (assembly GCA_004027555.1). NCBI lineage: Eukaryota > Metazoa > Chordata > Mammalia > Chiroptera > Craseonycteridae > Craseonycteris > Craseonycteris thonglongyai. The sequence continues at coordinate 5,623 of PVKE010029024.1, read as the reverse complement.
CAACCTGAGACTAAGCTGTGTGGTCCACAGGAGTTCTTTGTAGGCATGCTTGCTGGATGGGTGGCACTGCTCTCTCCTTTGTAGCCACGCGAGTGCTCCCATGGTCTCGGGTCTGGAACATAGCAGAGGCTGGAGCTGCTGCCTCTCTGTACTGTGTTGGAGTCTGACATCTTCCTTCTTGGGCAGATCTTTAAACTCAGATGCTGAAGCTTTAGTCAGAAAAAAGCATACCACTTTAATTACTCTTTAATTACTTATTAGTTGAACATATTTCTTATCTTCCAAGAGATTTTCTTTTTGCTCCTAAGCTGATTCATTGGCTTCTCATGTCATCGCCATGTCCAGAGAACCTTATGGTCATACCAGTAGATGGTCATACATCAGTAGATGGGGTGAGGCTGGTGCCCAAGGGTCCAATGGTGGGTTTGCATGTGTTGATGTGTCTCGTTCTTCTTCTCTCAGGATGCAGGAGCACAGTGAGCGGGATACCCCTGACAGCTTTGTTCCTTCATCCTCTCCTGAGAGTGTGGTTGGCGTGGAAGTGAGCAGATACCCAGATTTGTCAATGGTCAAAGTGGAGCCACCAGAGCCTGTGCCATCACCCATCATTCCAATTCTCCCCAGCAGTGTGGGAAAAGGTGGGGAAATACCCAGCTGCAGTCTCTTATAACAGCCTTTTTACTTACTAATGCTGACATTCAACCTCCCTCCCTTTGGTGTTTTTCCCTTTCTAGGTTCAGAATCTAGATGGAATGACATCAAAACTGAGCCAGGCTCTTTATTTTTCACACCGCCTTTTGGTTCTTCCCCAAATGGTCCCAGATCGGGTCTTATATCTGTGGCAATTACTCTGCATCCAACAGCTGCTGAGGTAAAGATGGAGTGGGTTTTTTTGTTTGTTTTTTTGTTGTTTTTGTTTTTAAGATTTATTACTGTTTTTGACAGACAGATAAGCAGGAAGGCCCAGAGCAGTCTCCATGGTTGTACATCATCAGTGTTTGACATAGTTTCATTCCACACAGGTGGGCGGGGGCCTCACAGGACAGGAACCAGACTGGGAGCCTCCTGCATGAGAGGCATGCCCCCTCAAGCCAGGGACCAAACTAAGCTTCACATGGGAAGCTAGCCCCCACAAGAACCAAATCAGGGGCCACACCCCAGTTCAGCATATGGGTCCACATGGACCATTGCCGGAGCTGCGATCCTCAGACCTCAGGGTTGCAAAGTGAGCGCTCAACTCACTGAGCCATCCCAGCTTCCCCTGGAATGAGTTTTTAATGTTATGAAATAAGTCCCCATTTTTAAAGGTGTACCAGGTGGCTTAGCCATGAAATAAAACATATATAGCAGGGTCATTGAGGCTAATAGGCTAGGGTTAGAATTAATAGTCACTTCAGACACCTAGCTTTTGAGTACTACAGAGTGAAAAGAGCAAAATGAAGCTTGAGTTCTCAGTTTTTAAAATTAAAGGATATGTGCTTTACAGAATTCTGGAGAGAGAAACCTTTTGATAACTGTATAAACATAGAAAATGAAGCAGTGGAAAAGAGCTATCTATCAACAGCAAAAGTTTTATGAAAGCAATGTGTTGCTCAGGTAGCAGCAAAAACTTTTAATTCTCTGAAGACATCTCATTGGCGACCAAACTTGTCCAATGTTATGGCATTTTGGTCATTAACAGAGCATAGCTGTTGGTGTGATGCTACCTCCTCATGGACCAATTCAGACTTCTGACCAGAGCTAGGTGGTGTCCATATGGAAGTAGCTTCTGACCAGCTATAAAAACAGACAATGTTTAGTTCACTGCTTGTTGTTGTGTTCTTTCCATCTGGCAGATAGTTAAGATATCTACAGTAGTTCAATGCTCTCAAATATTTAATGTTAATTGGAATTCTCTTGTGAGGATTTCTGTTTATGAAAGCTTTGTTTGGGTTTTGGTCCATTAAAACAATATTGTTTTTCTTTCCTGAAACATTTTTTTTTTTTAAGATTTTATTTTATTGTTTTGAGAGAAGGTGAGGGTGGAGGAGGGCCCAGAGCAGTCTCCATAGTTATACATTATTAGTTGTGACATAGTTTTATTCCACACAGGTGGATGTGGGGCAGGAACCCAATCGGGGGCCTCCCCACATAGGAGATGGGAACCTTCACTACAAGTTGCACCACAGTTCAGCATATGAGTTTGCATGGTCTGGGGCCAGGAACCGAACCCTGGACTTTGCAATTGTGAGGCAAGCGCTCAACCACTGAGCGATCCCAGCATCCCCTTCCTGAGACTCTTAAGTCTAAAAAGTTGCTGGATTCGCTTGCAGTGTATGTCTCACACAGCTGGCATTTATCTAATGCATGAGTTCTCCAGTGGCTCACAGGTGGGTAACTGTTCCATTTGTGTTTTAGAACATCAGCAGTGTTGTGGCTGCATTTTCCGACCTTCTTCACGTCCGAATTCCCAACAGCTATGAGGTTAGTAATGCTCCAGATGTGCCATCTGTGGGTTTGGTCAGTAGCCACAGAGCAAACCCAGGCTTGGAGTATCGACAGCATTTATTTCTCCATGGGCCTCCACCAGGATCTGCAGACCCTCCCAGATTAGCAAGTTCTTACCGGCTGAAGCCACCTAATGTACCATTTCCACCAAAAAGCAATGGTGAGCTAGTTTACATTTTAACCCCAAATTCATTCTTGCTCAAAAGTTATACTTATTCTTTTTAAAATTTCACTTGAACTTTTACAACTAACAATTAACATGTTGGTGTGTAGTCTTTGGTAAATTAACTTTATGTGGATGTTCTATCTTCTGTAGTGTGATTTAACCTTTAGTGCTTTGGGATAGATATGATAATGTTGTTGATCAGGGTGTATTTATTTGAATGCCATCACTCTGAGCAGGCTTACCTATAAGCAGCTTTAGTTCTGTACCCCCAGACCTCCCATCCCACTGCTGCTTGCTTCACATTATGCAGATAAGGCTGGCCTCTTTACTTCTGTTCTTTCCTTTTCTTCTATGCCTTCCACCATCACTTTCCTCTTGTTTTGCTTCTGCATCATCCCCTCCAGGGCTCTTCTGTTCCCATGGATATGCTCATGCCTTCCCCATCTCTAAGAAATGAGGGCCACTCCCCAGACTTCCATTTCGTGGCTTCCATTGGCCTCATCTCAGCCTTCGTTTTCCACCTCTGCCCTCACCACTCTCTCCTTACGTGTCTGTGACAACCAGAAGCTTCTCAGCCTTCATCTTTCAACTCTTAGTTAGCAGTGTAAGACTTTGAACTCTTAGTCTCTAGCTGCTTGTGTCGCACTCATTTTTTCCTGTCTCATGACCTACACGATTGATGCGCTCTGTGTGTGCCTCATACTTTCGTACCTCTCTGAGTACCTACATTTGTATCTTGGCTCTGAGACTGTCCAAATTATACCAAAAAGCAATGGTGAGCTAGTTTACATTTTAACCCCAAATTCATTCTTGCTCAAAAGTTATACTTATTCTTTTTAAAATCTCACTTGAACTTTTACAACTAACAATTAACATGTTGGTGTGTACATGTTGGTGTGTAACATCTTGTGTGTGCACATCTTTATCTTTCATAAGCATTTTTCTATTATCTTCACCCTCAAGCAAAAGAAGTATCTCTTCCCCCCCAACTCACTTTGCACTGGATATTAATCCACTATGATGGTTTGGGTTCTTTCCATATTCCTTACTACCAGCATGATTTTCACAGCAGAGAATAGATGTGTTCCTTATATGTACCCTGGTGCCATGCCTGTAATAGATGCCCTGTAACCACTGCTTAGAAGATAAGATTTTTATTAATTAATAAAGAATAATGTAAGGTCAGTTAAATGAGCCATGAGTGTATATAAATTGATATAGCACAATTTTACACAGTCACCACCTGTGTTATTGGTCAATTTTAATCACTGATGAAGGTCTTTTACCATTAGGTCTTTCTGGATACAAGGATTCTAGTCACGGTATTGTAGAAAACACATCACTAAGAACACAGTGGTGTTGTCACTGCAAAGTGGTTATTCTTGGAAGTGGTGTGCGGAAATCTTTCAGAGACCTGGCCTTTGTGAACAAGGTACTTTAATATTTCTTCTCCAACTCACCACCTACGTCCACCAGAAGTGTCCTGGGCACTACTCTGCTCCTGCATCTGGAAGGGTCCATTTATGGTAGCTCCATGGGACACATGCTTCTGGTAGTTTCACCAGCATGTATTTGACATATTTGAGCTTCAAACCAAATAACTACAGCTCAATTGTATATTATGAGTGCCATATATTTGTAAATAAGAGTGGAGTATGGATAGTAAAGTTTGGTTTTGTAAATTTGTTTTCTCTGGCTACTTATTATATGCTAAATTTGACACAAGTTACCTTTTTGCTTTAAGATAGGAAGCTAGTTTCACTTTTAACATAAGATAACTAACAGTGTAAATATCTTGTTTTTATAAATTTTTGACTTGTATGAGATTTCCCACACATTTCTCTTTACTTTTCAGGATTCCCAAGAAAGTACCAATAGAATGGAGAAGGACATTGTCTTCTGTAGTAATAACTGCTTTATTCTTTATTCATCGACTGCACAAGCAAAACACTCAGAAAGCAAGGTAAAATTGGGACAGTCACAATGAATCAACAACATGGGAATAACTTCTGTGTTCTAGAGATATGTTAGTCACTACAACAGCTTCCTAGAGCTCTCAGCGTAGGGAATCTAGAAAGCAGTTACAGTCCTCTATCCATGTTGCCATTACAAATTAAATAACTTATTTGACAAGTGGACAGACTTGAATTGTATCTTAAAAGTTCAGAATTGAATAAAACTAATACTAAAATCTTAAATTTTATTTATTTAGTTACACAAATCCTGTAATTACAGTTATAAAATACTGCTTTTGTTGATCTTACCCCAAAGGGAAAACCTACTCACAAACCCAATTTAAGCCTGTCTATTCATGTATTTTGAGGAGAAATTATTTTGCACATCCCATGGGGAAAGTGGTTTATTTTAATGATTTTGTATAATTTACGTGTTGCCTAGGTATGTATTGATGCAGATATTTGTTTTTCTAGAACAAATGTATCAATTTTTATTTTATGTTTTTCAAATTTTTTTTCAATTAGTCGTATGTCAACTGTAATTAAAAAAATTTTTGAAAAAAGTAAAATTTTTATTGCTTTCAGGTGTGCTGTGTAGTATTAGACATTTATATACTTTATGAAGGGATCCCCTTGATGAGTCTAGTGCCCACCTGGCACCACACATAATTATTGAATAACTATATTCCCTATGCTGTGCTTCATACCCCCATGATTATTGTTATGACTGGTAATTTGTACTTAATCATTTTTATCTTTTTGCCATTCTCCCAACACTCCTCACATATGGTGACCTTCAGGTTATTCTCTATAACTGTGACATTGTTTTTTTTGTTTTTGGTTTTGGTTTTTTTTTTTTTGGTTGATTTTGTTCTTTGGATTCTGCATATAAGTGAGATCATATGGTATTTGTCTTTCTCTGACTTGCCTCACTTAGTATAATACCCTTTAGTTCAATCCATGTTATCCAAATAACAAGATTTCCTTCCTTTTTTTTTTTTTTTTTTTTTTTTTT
>PVKE010029023.1:0-20527 GCA_004027555.1 Craseonycteris thonglongyai | reverse complement strand
TCTCTGTCTCTGTATCTCTCTCTGTCAAAAACAATAAAAATAAATCTTTTAAAAAAAGGAGTAATTTATCAAAACTAACAAATGAACACAAACTACTATAATGTACTCAAAGGGAAATAGCCTGAATAGGTGGTTTTTAATAGCATTCTCTACAGTTAAGTATATTGAATTCATAATTTAAAACTCCCCAAAGAAAAATATTGTCTAGCTGACCAAGTCAAAAAGAGAGAAGACACTATTTTGGATATTGGAATAAAAGAAGCAACATCACCACTATTGTTAAAAACATAAGAAAGGAATACTATACTCTATGCCCATTGATTTGATAACTTAAATAAAATAGACCAAGTCTTTCCTTTAGACATGAACTACCAAAATTCACACAAGGAGAAAAATTTAATATATCCTATATAGTAAAGAAATTAAATTAATAATTAATAATCTTGCACACAGATTTTAATCCCATATAATCAAATATAATTAAAAACATATTGAGGTATTACATCCATCCATGAGTAAGATGAAGCACACAGTCTTCCTCAGATAAGGAAGGTGCTTCTTCTCATATGGAAGGACTAGGTCAGAGCAGTCCTCCACTGCTTCACTGTGGATAATCTGGATTCTCCACAATCTTTTCCAAAAAGTAGAAATAAAGACCATTTCTTAACTCACAGATCATCTCATGAGACCAGTATTACTCCAATACCAAAGCCAGGTAAAGATATTACAAGAAAGGAAAGCTACAGACCAATATTTGTCATGAACCCAAACACAAATACCCTCCACAAAGTGTTACAAATTTAATCCAACAATGTACAAAAATAATTATAAACTATGACCACGTGGGATTTATTCCAAGTATGTGAAGTTGGTTCAACATTCCAAAATCAATTAATGTAATCTACACATTCACCAGCTAAAGAAGAAAAATCATATACCCATGTCGATCAATGCATAAAAAGCAACTGACAAAAGCTAACACCAATTCGTGATTTAAAAAAATCTTTCAGCAAATTGGAAATAAAGGGAATCTTATTCAACTTAATGAAGAACACCTGCAAAAAAAAAAAAAAAAAAAAATCATGCCAGTAACAATGTACTTAACGGTGATAGAGTAGATGCTTTCCCCATAGGATCAGGTACATGAAACCGCTCCTATGCAAAATCATACTGGAAGTTCTAGATAGTGCAATAATAAGAAAGTAAAAAGAAATAAAAATTACGCAAATTGGACAACACACTATTAAAAATCCATTCGCTGGGGAAGGTCAAGGTCTAAACAAGAAGGCTCAAAAACCTGACTAAAGTTTCATCAAGGAGGGAGAACATCAATATGCAAGAAACTGAACCTAGGTCCAAACCTTTTACAAAAAGTAACTGAAAATGAGTCATAGAGCTAAATATAAAACACATAATTATAAAATTCCTGGAAGAAATTTATAAATAGGAGAAGTATCTGTATAGTCTTAAATGTGTTTATGAGTGTTAGATACAATACCAAAAGCATAACCCATGAAAAAAAAATAGACTTTATTAAACTTAAAATAGTCCGCTCTATAAAAGACAATATTATTTGTGTGAACAGACAAGCTACTGACTGGGGGACAATACTTGAAAAATACATTTCTCTAAAGGACTTGTATCTAAAAAACACAAAGAACACTTAAAACTCAACAGTAAGCAAAGAAATAACCCAATTTAATACGTGAGCAAATGATCCAAATAGACATCTTATCAAAAAAATATATGAATAAATAAATAAATAAATAAACAAATAAATAGGAGAGAAGAAACAAATCTTCAGTGCAGAAGAATTCCAAATAATTCATGTTCAAGAAGTGAAGCATAACTTCCCATTCTTTAAGTGTGTGCTGCAAACGAAAACTTCCTTCCAAAGAGTAACACATAAAAGTGAGGATAAAAGTAACTTTACAGTAAAAAAGTCTGACAAACATCACTTCAATCAGATGATTAAGGTTAACATTAACAGTGATAAGTTATCTTGATATTATGGATCCTTGATACGATATCATGGGCATGGCATTTTACTTTTGTGATCTTCCTCAGTAAAATTCACAACCCAAGTCTAATTATGAGAAAAATATCAGACAAATTCCAATAGAGTGACATCCTACACAATACATGACCAGTATGCCTCAAAACTATCAAGGTCATCAAAAACAAAGAAAGTATTTGAAATTGTCACAAGCAAGGGGAACCTAAGGAGAGATGGCAACAAAATGTAATGTAAATATTTAGGGATAGGATATGGGATGATGGAACAATAACAACAACAACAAAATAATAGGTGAAACTAAAAACAAATCTTAATAAAGACTTCAGTTAATAGTATCAGCTTTGGTTCATCAATTGGACAAATGCATTACACCAATATCAAATATTAATAATAAGAAAAACTGGATATGGGACATATAAGAAGTAAGTTCTATCTATGTAACATTTTTTTTAAAAGATTTATTTTATTGATTTTTGACAGAGAGAAGCAGAGACAGAGAGAGACAGAGAGAAAGGGGAGGGCCCAGAGCAGTCTCCATAGTTGACATTAGTTTTCCATATAGTTTCACTCCACAGGCGGGCACAGGGCTCCACAGGGCAGGAACTGGGCCGGGAGCCTCCCACATAGGTCCTGGCAAGAACTGAACTGGGGGCACACCCCAGTTCAGCATGTGGGTCCACATGGGCTGGGGCCGGGATTCGATCCTCGGTCCCCGGGGCTTCAAAGCGAGCGCTTAACCCGCTGAGCCATCCCAGCTTCCCCGTATGTAACATTTTTGTAAATCTAAAACTGAAAGTTTATTTCAAAAACTACTTATTCTAATTTATCTGTATCACCATGTTATTATCAAGTTTTACCACAAGATTTGGATGTACACATTTCTGTATTTGTTTACAATCATGTTTACATCAAATGGTCATGAACAGATTTAGTTTTTAGTTAACATACCTGGGAACCAATAGCAGTTATGATCTTAGTTATTGTCTCATACTGAATCATTTTACTAGAAATAAATAAAAATATTCTTCATGGCTATTTCATACTTTTCAGATATTTCCATTGTAATAGAAATCAATTTCTTAATTTTTTTAATAAACCAAGACTTTGCTTCCAGATGACAAATGATATTTTTTAGTAGTGCAACACATTACCATTACCTTTTAGATGAAAGAGAACAGTGGCTTAATCATAATATATGATGTCCAAGCCAAGTAAAGGCCAGATGCTAAATAATAGCTTCATGAGAGCTTAAATATTCCTACAGCTGAAACCAACTTCAGATACTATCTTTCAGTTACTGATTCCAGAAATAATTGGATTAAATACCCATTTAATACAAATTTTAATAACATCATATTCTAATTTTTTCCTCAGATGAAGACAGCTTTATAGACTTAACAAGTAACCTTTTATTAAAGCAGCATTAGAGTATTGCTTGCTGAGAAATAACAGATTTTCTTGAACTTAAATTACTACCCTTTTGTATATTATTATAATGCTACCTGTCATATTCTGAATTTGACCAAAGTCAATCGATAGCAATAGAAACAAAAATGGATCTAAAGGACCATGTTTTTACATTAAAATTTAAAGTTCATTGTGTTATTTATTATTGTGTATTTAATTTGTAGATTAGTGGTTGGTTGTATAAGAATCATAGACATGGTAAATATATATTAAACTTTGTATGGTGTATGTGTAGATACAATTATAATAAAAATAACTAAATATAATATGATAAAAATAACTAATGGCAACACTGCAAACCCAGTAGATTGTTTCTTTCTAAGAGAAATCAATACATTCATTACTCAAATTTCAGAAAGATTGCATTAAGGGTTCATAAAATTACCCAAATAGTAAACCAACACTAGAGAATGTCAAATAATAGTTTTGAAGCAAATCAATACTAGGTTTCACCTGTTTGTCCCTTGCTTTGACCACTATTGCTAGGAGGTGCTGATCTACATCTTGCATTATTTAGGAGGTGGTACCTAGAGATGAAAAGTCGTCATCTATAGACAAATTTATTATCCACAGTGAGAGTCAATAAGCTGTTGAGTTTAAAAAATAAGAAGGCAGCATGAACAGACAAAAGCAACAAGATAGCAGAAAGAAAGTGGGTGGAAGTATTGAAAAAGAAAGTAGCATAAGAAAGGTAGTTTCAAAAAAAAGAAAAGGAAATAGAGATAGAAGTAGTGTCCAATATAGCCTCACTAATCTGAACTTTTCTGGCTTTTTGTCTTGGAATATCTCCTTTTACAAAGTCAGATAAAAATGATCTCTTTTTACAGAAATTGAAAAATAAAGGAAAACAGTCTGCATATCAGCAAATAATACACTTAAAACCTATATAATTTTACTAACCAATGTCACCCTAATAAATTAAAATTAAAAAAATTAAAAAGTACACATTGGATTATACATACTTGGTATAAGAAGAAAGAAGGTAAAATATCAAATTAATACTTTTTATGTTGACTGACTGTTGTAACGATAATAAATTTATTTTGGATATATTGAGTTAAATAAAATACTTTAATAAAATTAATTTCACCTACCTCTTTCTTACTTTTTAAAATGTGGGTACTACAAAATTTATGTTGCTCATCTCTTTCTCATTATATTTTTATTGGAAAGTACTGCTTTAGAGTACTGTTTCCTTAGGACACTCCAGTCCCATCTTTACGCATGGCATTTCCTCTTCTCACAGGGCCTTTGTACAGGCTGTACCTATCCTTTTCCGTTTTTCTTCCCCCCAACCTCCTCCATGCCAATAACCCATCTTTCAGTTCTCTGTTCAAACTTCCTTTCCTCAAAAACAAAAAAATACTTATGATCCCCTTGCCTTAGTTCAATTTTCCTATTATCTGCTTCCATGTCATTATGAACCTCATCTTTGTAATATTTGTCATAGTGGCAATTTTACTGTTGAATAGTTATGTTACTGCCCCCCACCTCCACCCACACACACACAACTAAGCTGTAAGTTATGAGAGGAGAGACCACATCTGCTTTTGTTCAACATTTTCTATCCAACGTTTTGCACAGTGTCTGGCATATAGTAGTCTGGGTTGCAAAGATCAATAAAACACAAGTCAGGACCCAAGAATACCAAACTATAACAAGCAAGAGAACTCTGTACTCAGAAATCAGTAATGCAATGCTATGCATATTTTACTAATTGAGTTCAGTATGTAGCTGTTAAAGGAATGAACTCAGGAAGGAATGAATGATAATGTCACTTTCTTCAAGGAAATCATTTCACGATTTTCTACTTCAGTCTTGGCCTTATCATTGCAGCACTTCACATTTGAGCCCCAGACACTCATTCCATTATAACAGTTTACTTCCTACCAATGTCCTCCCCCTGAAAAGACATGATAGTCAGCTCTTAGTCAGGGAAATCTGAACGTGGTCCTGCTCTTCTCCACGACCTCTCTAAGATGTTTCCTTATGTGGAAATAATAATAGTTACCATGCCAAAGGGCTATTGTGAGGATTAAATTGAATGATGTACTCATGCATTTAGCACAGTGCCTGTCATATAGTAAGCTCAAAAAGTTTTTGCTATTAGTATTATCTCCAGGCCAAGCACAAGACAATGACTAGCCCTTATTAAATGTTTACTATATACTGGTCATTGTATTAAGTGTATTATTGCAACAAATCCTCGCTATACCTTCTATCAGAAAAAGGAACTGAGGTTCAGAGAGATTAAATCACTTGCACAAAATCACACAGCTAGTAGTTAATGGATCAGATGAGCTTCACAGTGAGGCAACTTGATACCTAAGCCCACCTTTTTTCAGTTGTATCTTCCTACCCGGCCATAGGCACTCAGGTCATCTTAATTTTCCTTTTATTTTTATGTATCCTATGATCCTATCATTTAAACAGACATTCCTCCAACAGAGTATGCACATTCACAACTCCGTTTTCCTTTATATACTGCTAACTCTATCTAAATTACCTGCCCCCTCCTTCCTCCAAGGGGCAAAATTCTATTCAAGCTTCAAGACTATGTCATACATCATTGTCATCTGTCTTTTTTCTGAATGTGTGATTCAATCCTACCAGTTAACTAAATGCTCTATTTACAAATCAGTAACACACATTTCATTGCTTACAGCTTTTGTATGCAAATTTATCTGTTCTGTTCTGTTCCGACATTTTCAAGGTCCAAAAGGGTTGTGCTCATTTTTGTATGCCATACGAGTACGTTTAACAAAATGCTAGGGACATGTGCTCAGGGAATTCACGTTGACAGGAAAATTAATAGACAGCCTGCACAAGCTACTTTTATGTATATACACACAAATTCACACACACATGCATACATACAAATACATATGCACATATACATAGACTCACATGAACACAAACTCACACACCTGCACATGCACATGAAAACACAAAAGTACACACACACACTAGCTTGTGCAAATGCAAAAGCACAAATGTGCATACACACACAAAGGCATGCTCATACACATGTTCATACACACATACAAATGTACACACACAGAGCTTAATTCAGTTTTTGTTATGTTTGTTTATGGCTAGACAAATAAAATATTGAAGGAAGAATGAGTTTAAAAGGACTTTGTAGAAATTAACATAGCTGCTTTGACTTTGTCATTTAAAAGAATGAAAGTAATTTGTATATATGATTTTAGTAAGAACATGAATAGCAGAATGAGTATTTTTGTTATTTTTTCCACTTTTATTATAAAAATGTGTTTCATAATAAAGATGATCTTAGCATTTGGTGCTGAGACACTTCTCTGTTTCTCTTTTTTTCTCTCTCCCTGTCCCTCAAAACTTCAGACCAAAATAACCCTGAGAAGATCACATTGGAGGCTTTATATCAATATTTTTATCTAAGCCATTTGACTTTTGGATTTTATGTTCTATTAAGAAATTGTAAGCTTCTAGAACAGTTTATTTTATATTCTGAATTTTTAAGATAGTAAAGCTATTATTAGTAAAAGGTGTTTTAAAGAACAGATAGGTTCACCTTTTAAAGCAAATTAAAAAACACCTCCAAAGCAGGGCAGTGATGCTGCGTTATCATTACAATTTTGACAAAGCAGATTAGAAGCAATCAATTTCACAGCTGCATATATAAAGATAATTCTGCCCCAGATCTCTGACAGCATTACTAAGTTATGGGGGCTTCACTTCCAGGTTAAGATGTGCCCTCAGCACCCCCAAGGGAATTACAGCCCTATTACGAACAGCCAAGTGCACATTACTCTCTGTTGGGAGGAGGTACAAGGATTATAAATGTCTCCTATGGTCTGCACTCCATTAGATAAGGATATTAAACCCTCAGATCAATAAGACACCATGAAGCCATTTTGGCCATTGGCAGTTAAAATTGCCCCAAACACTCATTTGTGTCCACAACAACAGGAGGTGTATTTTAATATCTTTGTGCATCAGCTGTGGCTGCCTTCTAACTCTTTGCTTGAGCAGTCACCCTCTCAGCCACTAGGAAGGAACACTTACATTTGTATACTCTGCCTGGTGCCTATGACATGAATGCTTGAAGTGGTGGTGTCAAATGGGCCTGAATTTATGTCACTTTAAGAGAGCCTCATAATTTCAGAGCTTGTAATGTAGTTTTTATTCTTTTAGCTGCATAAGGCATAAAAACATTATTCTAATGCTTTTTAAAAACTTGTCAAAATGCATAGGGAGAGCCAAATTCATTATATGTGTGCCTCCTATAGACTGCGACAAGGAGAAGAATGGCTCATAGAGATTTCAGCTGCATCTAATTATAAGTAGTTCTACAGCTAAGTAGTTATTACCATGCCCACAGTGTATGGTATCTGGAAAAGAATACTGAGAAGTGTACAGCACAGTGCTGTTGCCTAATGTACTAAGTGTATAGTCACACATGCCGCATGATATCATCTCTATCCCTTCATCACCCTACAGACGAGGAAATGTCAGAAGCACTCTACCCAAGTCTCCACCTCCCGGCGGCTCCCTCCATATCTTGCCTGGCTCTAAAAGACGGGGAAAGCAGAGTGGAGTCCCATATTTCTCTTTGTTAGTCTGGCCCACAGCTTTCCATCTGGTCTGAACAGTGATATTCGAGTAAGCTAAACTATAAATCTGTCAGAAAACAATTAGCCCTTGCTGTTTTCACAGTGGGCTCTACTGAGGGGGACAGCTCTAGGGAAATCAGCCCACTTCTGGAAGAGACCACTCAGAAATTATTATAGTGTTATTCAGGTCAGGGCATGGCCAGAGGGACTTCCACACATTGGCATTTCCCAATTCCTCAAAAGCCTGTTGATGGAGAGAAGGCCAGCCCCTTGCCCTCTCCTCCCTTCGCCTCATTCCCCTAGTGCTAAGTATTTGGTGGAACTCCAAAGAAACATATAGCCATGTAGGGAATATACAGACTTGAAGTCTCAGACTTGAAGTAATTAAACATAAAATAGGTTAAACAATTAAATGGCTAAATGTAAGCCATCGGAGACTAATAGACGTCAGATAGACAAATAGCACAAGATAGGAGAAAAAATTACTGAACTGCCTGGTTTTACCAGGAAAATTACACAGAGAATAGGATTTGAAGAAAGTTACCAAGAATAAGTCCACCAAAAGGGAGCAAATCAAAGTGCAGGCCAAGGCCCAAGGGCCAGATGCTTGGGGCAACTGGTTCCTTAGAGAACAGGAATGAAACAATGGTTGATAACCGAAACCACACAGATTGTCAAGTGCTTTCTTACCTAGATGCAGAGAAAACTTCAAAGCTTCCTGAGCAGTGTCTGTCTATGAAAATCACCTGCATCCAGGCCAGTTCAGGGCATGCATGTGAAGGTGCATAAGGCCTATAGTCAGAAAGCCTGTAGTTGGATTAAAGCTTTGCTATCACTGTTTTGAAAGTCATAATTTAACACAAACCCCACAAATTATGTAACCAGGCCTAGCTGTAGTCACTGTTACTCACACATTTTTATTAGATGTATAGACTTTTCTCACATGCCTCAAAACTGACATGTGTGTAGATCACCTCGTAGACGTGGCTGAGGGGGCCAAGCTGGGTGTAGCTTGGGAGGGCTGCTGAAGGGAGGGGAAGCCACTTGTCTTACCCTTGTGTCCTGACTGTGCTGTAGAGAGCCTCTTCCACATACTTTTCCTCTGTGCCTTATGACTACTGGCCAAAGGGGTGGGGAGAGGGGGGATAGGGGGGTACCCTTGAGTTCATTTAGCTTTCCCTAATATCTTTCCACAAGTCTTTCAATAATCATATAACCTTCAAAAACTATTGGAAAAGATCAATTTGGACAGTGTACTCAGGCTAACAACTATTTCCTGATCCTCTTCCTCCTAGTCCTTTTCATCCCATTGTCTGTGACCTTTAGAAAATCTCTCAATGTCTTTAAATCTTTACTTCTTCATCTATAAAACAGAGACAATCATATCCAGCTTAGGAATCTACAAAGGTTCAAAGAGGCAAATGTACTTAAAAATATTTAGTTCAGCAGCAAAGACTACACCTGCTCTTCCATGATTGTTCTCTCCCTGCCTCCCTCCAGCCTTCTTTTCTTCCTTCCTTCCAATCTTCTCTTTGTTATTCCTCTGTAGAAATGTGCTAGACTAAAGCATTTTGACAGTTAATTTTCCTTAAATACTTTTATCATTGTGGTAGGTGGAAATACAAATAATATTCAGAAAAGTAAGCCAGCTCAGAATCAAAATTGAAACTAAGACTCTCATTTGAATTACTTCAATGAAGGCAAAGGTTGGTAACCCAAGTTCTTTAAGACATCAAAATTATAGTATGGCTCTTTCTCTCTCTCTTTTTTAATGGAGTTCAACCCAAGACCTTCAACACATATTGCTATATGGTGAGGCGGGCATAAGAGGTCTCAACATGCTCAAGAAGGGAAGAGGATACCAGAGCCTTGAGAAAGGTAGAGAAGTTCACTAGCAGTTGTCAGAAATGCTTTATCTAAGTGGATAGTGGTGATGTACATGTGAAAGATGTCATAATGTTTGTCTCAGAAAACATTAATAAATGATAGTTTTTTGTATGTCTTATATGTCGTGTCATTGAGAGATAAATTTCTTCATCAATAGATAACATAATACACACTTGGAGACTACTAGGTACATCATTGACTTTAGTTCTTTCTCCACCTAATCTCTTGGATTCAGAACACCAGCTTGCTTTCTCTGAATAGTCACTTATCCCTTCCCACTCAACTTGCTTTGCTCAGAAAATCTTGTTGGTAGCCTGATCTCCTCCAGCTCAGATCCACGGTCATCTCTCACACTTAGAAGCAAGGGATCAATCTTTACTTTATATTTTATTTTATTTTATTTATGTTCTTAGCCCCTAAGTCATTTGCTCACTTTTAATTCTAAAGCAAGTGTGGATGTAAGATGGTTCTGAATCTGGAACTCTATCTGGGACACCTTAAGTACTCAAGACTACAAAGAGGAAGTTTTGAAGGATCCCCTCTTTATTTAGTTTTAGGTGCAAGTAGGGCATTAGACTGACAGAGACATTTAAGAAAGCAAAGATGTTGCATTCCTATAGAGGAGCCAGGAAAAATTCTTTTAAGTAAATCTTTACTTTTCCTAGGTATTAACAGAGGGTCAAAAAAAGGATATCAAGTAGGAACAGGCAGTTCCACCTATACATTTGGTGGGGGAAAGTAAAAAATATGGGGCACAAAGGGAAACTGATTAAGAACTCTAAGAATTGATACCCATGATATACAAAAGATTTTTTTCTTCTGAACAGACTGAATTCATTTCACTATAGCTTATGAAGACTGTAGCAGTACTTACAAATCTACCATCTATCCCATTCCTTATTTCTTCACTTGAAATTATATACAAGCATTTCCATTTGACCCGTATCTTTCATTACTCACTACATCATAGCAAACATAGCAACTTTGTTGCAACTCATCTTTTTGACGGAATTAGATCACATCAAAATAAATCATACACTTCATTTAACATGAAGTGATAAGAAACCCAACAGAAAACTGTGGTCACAACAAGACTTGTATGGCATTGCATATTACTATAACCTGGCCTGGAGATTTTGCCTGCACTACAAGCACAATAAAATGTCTATCCGCAATGGCTTCCTTCTGGAGAAGGATGTTCAAGGTTAATCATGAATAGACAAGAATGGAATATGTGGCTGAGAGAATCAAGCCATAATTTATCATTGTGTTAAGAGAATATAAAAGTTTTGCAGTTGAAGTTGGTTTTTTTTTTCCAAAAAACCATCACCAATAAAGTTTATTGCAGTTTTTTTTCTCTAACTTCCAGAGATGATATTGCTTTACTCACAGGAGAAAAAATAGAGAGACACTGCAAACAAACTATGAATCTCCTCAAGCTTTTAATGTGAGTTTACTATGATTTTTAATAGGAGCATTAAGGGCCTACTTATTATATGGGGAGTAACAGGAGAGAAGACCATCTTCCCGTAATTTCAAAATAAATCATAATACCAGATGCACTATTTCCCTAGTTGAATTAAATTAACTTAGACAGCAAATGCCATTTTGGGCTTAAAGAAACCTGTGAATTCCTATCTGTTCCTCTTACTGCTTCCCTGGGGACTAGATTCTGATTGACTTAGATATTTAGTCCACCCATTAGGGCTGGTAGTATTGAATTAAGTCTCAGCATTGCTTTCAGAAGATCCCTTACCTTCTAAACTCTCCTTGCCTATAAGTTCTTACTTCATTAACTTTTGTCAATGTGCCCATTATCCAAGGTATCACACCATATCCTGTTAGGAAAAATATCCACTGCAGTTTCATGTTCACTACTACATGGAAAGCAAGCGATTGGAATTAAATGTCATTCCTATCAAATAAAATAACCAATCTTATCTGATATAGGAGTTTTACAATTAGAAGATAAATTACTTTCCAAGCAAATCGACGGAGATTCTACTATAAGTTTTTCTTCTTTTAAAAATTATTCCATTAACTTCCAGAAATTTATGTTGACCAGTGATCAGAGATAATTCAACAACAAATGGGAAAGAGAGGGAGTTTCTTGGTGACAGCAGGTATCATGTAAGCTGGGATTCAAAGCTGACCCACATGAGAAGATCTCACCATCTCACAAGCAAGGGTGTGTGACTTAAGGGATTTCTATAAATGACTGCCTAAATTAGTGCTATTAACCCACAGGGGTGGAAAATGTATTCAATTAACCCACACCAGACATCAAACTCAAAGTAAATAATGAGTCTAGTGAATCTAGTTTAGTCACCAAATTTATCACCAATTGAATCACTCTGACATGTATCCATCTTCCTCCATGTGTGTGCATATGTGTCTTTTGGGTTTTATTCATCTTTCATATGTGGAATGCTTTGCACATAAATTTCAAAAGAAAAAAATTACATTTGTGAAAATTACTACTGTTTTCTAAAGATGGAATTTGAGACTGTGCCCCAATAAATCAATTATATTAACATTGTACTATGACATCCAGTGTTGGAGGGAAAAAAACACCTGTTTAGGGTTATAGCTCCTCATGACAACCTTTTTTCATTAATAGTAGATATTAATATTTAAATTAATTTGCTAAAATTTTAGTTATATTTCTAAATCAAATTTATAGTCAATATTGTAATATTTTTGTCTTGAAATGAGAAATCAAATATCTGTGCATACACATAATCATTTATTTATGAATGCAGTAAGATACTGTCTCCAAGTACAATAACTTAAAGATTCACTGAGCAAATTAACCATCTTTCCTGTTCAGTTAAGGCCAGACCTAAACTAAACATGTTAGTGTCACTCCTTGACTTGCCCTTGAGCAGACATTTGTAAATTCACCTACTTGCTATTCCTTTTTAGGAAACCCCTGCTGGTTCCTCCTATGGAAGAATTCTAGGCTCTTGCTTCCCAAAGCAGACTGTGTCTGGATTGTCTCCTCTGTGGCTCTGGCGCCTGAGGAGGCCAAAGACTTGACCTTAGTGGGGCTAAAGCCTTTGAAGGTTGACCTAACATCTGGGCTGTCTCCAGAGCCCAGCAGGCCTAAGGACTGTGACAACATTGCTTTCTCACTAAGGAACATAAATCCAGCTGTAACATTGTTTTTGTTGTGTTAATTTAATACATACTAATACTTACACAATCTTTGTGATAATGCAAAATGAGGAACAACTTGTGATTGTACACATTCTATAATTCTCAGAAACTCTGAAAGTAAAAGGGGGGAGGTTCCATTATTTCATAAATATTTTTTGACAAATTTTCATAGAGGACATCAAAGCAAATAGGAATGTGTCTGTGTATAATAGTGTGTAAAAGTATATAGGATACATTAACACACACACCATAATTTAATTCTTTTTGTGAACAGATAGTAAGCTATCTATCTTTATAAATATCTAAAAATACAGATAGGAAGATATTTATTCCTCAATAGTCATAAACAACATTGTCTGTTTTATTCACTGCTACATCTCCAGAATCTAGAGTCTTAGAATACTCTCTGACATGATAGGTACTTAGTAAATATTTTTTAATTAAATTTTTATTTTGTGTAATTGTTAAAAAACAACACAAATTCCTATGTGTGTATTTATATGTGTATACACATATGTATATGTATATGTATACAGATGTGTGTGCATATATATATATATATATATATATACACACACACACAAATGTATATGCATACTCATATATACTAAGGTCTTCAAATCACGTGAATATTTGGGCCTGTTAAACAAGCACAGCTCTCAATTTGCAGTGTCAAGTAGCTATATTACAAGCAAAAGCATTGGTGTGTGTGGGCTCTTTCCTGTTTGTGCAATTTATTTTGGTTTTTGGTTTTTGCATTCATCCTGTAAACCATGGTGTCCAATCTTTTGGCTTCAATGGGACACACTGGAAGAATTGTCTTGGGTCACACATAAAATACACTAACAATAGCTGATGAACTAAAAAAGAAAAAAAATCATAAAAAATCTCATAATGTTTTAAGACAGTTAACAAATTTGTGTTGAACTACATTCAAAGCCATTCTGGGCTGCATGCAGCCCATGAGCCGCAGCTTGGACAAGCTTGCAAACCATGGTGCTTTTATTTCATCTTTACAGAAAACTTGGATATATGAAGCCTTGTCAGTGGGACAGGGAATGAACGAGCAGTCAGACAAACCCATCCTGTACGAATAGTAGATGGATCCAAAGTGGGCTTTGACCAAAGCTAGACCAACCTGGCATACCTCAGGGGGAAGGGGATAGAGAGAGAAATTAAGAAAAGGAGAGAAAGGGAGAAAGAGAGACAGGCTAAGGTCAGATCTCTCAGGTGGTTTGACCTATAAACCGTAGGCCTAAGGAACTGAGGTAGACTTCTTCTACCCTGGAAGAAAGAGAAACCAGTCATGGTGAGAAGTAAAAAGAGAACAAACCTGCTAAGAGGAATGTAGGTAACAGATAGAATCTGGCCCAGTTTGCAGTCCCTGTTCCCGAGGCCTGACTATGTTACGGTTGTTTCTCCTGCAACCTTAAAAGAATATGCAATGTATTTTTGCTGAAGATAGATTTCTATTAATTATAAGAAAACAAGTTACAAATTAGTTCACATACACACAGCATACACACACACAGCATTATCAAAAGGGATTTGAAGGGGTTATGTAACAGATAAAATGACATATAAAATTAGTTTAAAAATTAAAAACAGAAGAGCCAAATAATATAAAGGCCTGAGAATAAAGAAAATTATGTCATTTAAAAAAAGAATTTAAGAAAATCCCCAGCAATTACCCCTAAAACAAGCTACTGAGTGCCCATTGTTCATTGAAAGTACCACAGAGTAGCACAAAAAGATGGAAAGGCATGCTTGGAAGGGAACCACTCGGTATTTTTACAGATAGCACTATATAATTTAATGTGTGATATTACATATAATATATACATATAATGTAAATATCCATACATATATATGTGTGTAGATATATAACCATATTTCATATTGATTCCTGACTAAATCCTATGGCATATAGTAAAGATGTATTTCTAAAAGAAGAAAAATTTAAAAATGTCAGGGTCAAATAACCCAAAAGTATAGTTTATCATTTATATATGAGACCAGTCTAAAGAATTTTGAAAAGTGTCAGTTGAATCAGCTTCCAACTATTAATAGAACAAAATTTATAACTCATCTCTAGTAAATAGTCTTCTCTATCTTTATCTTTCCTGATTTCATTTCCCGTTTTTCTGCTTTCCTCATATACTTACTTCAAGTTATGTGAAACACACACACCCAAGAATGAAAAACTCTAAATTGATCCTCTCTTGGCTTGCTTGCTAAGTAAACCAATGTTCTCCATTTCATCTGTAAAGCATCTGACTGTTGCCCAGGGCACACTAATACTCCCAGTGGAAGCTAATGTTGCATTATACTGGTATGTTTTTGTCTTCAAAAGTTTTTATTTATTTATTTTATTAATTTTTGAAAGAGAGAGAGAGAGACAGAGACAGAGACAGGCAGAGAGAACTGAACTGGGGGAGCTCCCCAGTTCAGCATATGGGTCCGCACGGGCCGGGCCAGGATTCAATCCTCAGTCCCTAGCACTGCAAAGTGAGTGCTTAACCCACTGAGCCATCCGGCTTCCCCTGTCTTTGTCTTCTAAAGCTGATTGCATCTTATGCCACTTGTTATTTTAATAATCTAGTTAATTAAATTGTTTTATACTTATGAAATCATATTGTAAAAAGAGATTATATCTAAAAATAAATGCAAAGCTTCAGAAAGACTTGATACAAGCATCTTGCTCTAAAAAATATATCAAATTTTCTAAATATAAGTAAAATCCAGTTCTTTCTCACCACCTCCACTGGTACCAGTGAGGTCAGAGCTAGCATCTTTCATCTGGATTATTCAAACAGCCTCCTCACTGGTAGCCCTATTCCTTCTCTTTTGCCTTTTGAACCTATTCCCAGTATAGCTGCTAGGACATTTGCACTGTCTGATCCTCTTGGAAGAAGGCTCCACCTCACACATTTACATAACTTATTTACTCCCACATTTGTTTTTGCTCAATGCCATCTTCCCAAGTGGTCTACCCTGACCTCTCTAATAAGAATGCAAATACTTTCCCACATTCCTGATCCCTGTACCCTGATTTTCTCTTTACCAAAGCATATTCTACTTCTACTGTAGTACAAATTTTACTTATATATTGTTTCTTGTATGTCTATCGTTCTCATGAGGTATACAGAACACAATCTCTGTGGGAGCATTTTGCTATCTGCTCTATCTCAAGGGCCTAGAAAAGTGCCTGCCACAAAGTAGACTCTCAATAAATTTTAGATATATTAATGAAAATAAGTGTGAAAACTCAGCTACAAAATATAAATAAATAAAAACACAGTTATAAAATATAAGAGGTAAGTGATCTGATAAACACTAAATCAACTTACAAAAACCAATACTGCTTCTCTCTAGCAGCAATAACAAACTAGAAAAATAATTTTAAATTGTTTTTACAATAGCCAAAAAGTTATGAGGAATTTGCTTAGCCAAGAGTCAAAGACTTTCATGAATAAAACTTCTAACAGGTAAAAAGGACAAAAAGGATTATCTGAAAAAGATATTTACATCAATTCTCCCTTTAAATTAATCTGTACACTCAATGCAATCCCAACACAATTGTATTTGAATAGTTGAGAAAATTAGTAAACTTATAGATCTGAGTGAGAGAAAATACTATTGTGCTATTGCCAAAGCAACAAATGTAAAAGATCAGTGGTACAGAGGGAAGCCGGGATGGCTCAACGGGTTGAGTGCTAGGCTTGCAGCCCCACAGTCCAAGGATCGAATCCCGGCCCTGGCCTGTGCAGACCTGTATGCTGAGCGGGGGTATGCCCCCAGTTTGGCTTTCACTGGGGCAAGCTTCCCATGGGGGAGGCACCTGGTTTGGCTCCTGCCCCTGGCATGCTTCCCATATAGGAGGCCCCTGGCCCAATTCCTGTCCTGAGCGGCCCTAAGCCCACCTGTGGAACAAAACTACATCAAAAACTAATGGAAAACTATGGAGACTGCTCTGGGCCCTCCCCCTTTTCTCTGTCTCTCTCTCTTATCTCTGTCTCTCTGTTGAAAACAATAAGAATAAATCGTTAAAAAAAAACCTCAATGGTACAAAATAGAGAATTCAAAGACTCTTACATTTACAGTAAAGTTGACACAACAAATTAATTTGAAAAAATATGTTGTTTAGAAAATAAAGTTTGTAAAACTGACCTACTACTATGTGAAAAAACAAAAAACAAAAAACTATATATCTACCTAAAACAAGAAGTAATGTGAACTTTAGGTAGATTAAATACTTAAAGTGAAAGATAAAACTATATTTAATAGAGAAAATATAGAGAATAGCTTTGTGATCTAAGGGTACAAAGGGCTTCTTTAAAACTTCAAAAGCCTCATAAAAATTTAATAAGAAAAATGAAGTAATATTATTGCATTAAAAACAAAGATATCTGGTTGGTGAAGAACTCTATGAATAAATAGGCTGATGGAAAACATTAGCAACATATAAAACTGACAAATGACTAATCTAATGAAATAACTAATGTAATGGAAATGACTGAATCAACCAGAGAAATGCAGGATCCTCAAAGGAAAATGTTCAAAATACGTGAACAAACAATTTATAGAAGAGGAAACAAAAGATTATCAAGTTTATAACGACATGCCGAAACATACTAGTACAGAAAATATGCAATTTAAAACAACTATGGGATCCACTTAATTTAATCAGCAGTGATAAGTCATGCTGATTTAATGGATGCCCTGATATGACATGGTGAGAGGGGAACATCATTTCTGTGGCATTATTCCCAAACCCAAACCCAAACCCAAATCTGATCAGAAGAGAATATCAGATGCACCCAAATGAGAGGGCATTCTAATAAACACCCAGCCAGTGTTCTTCAAAAGTCTCAAGGTCATAAAAAA
Source organism: Craseonycteris thonglongyai (assembly GCA_004027555.1). Taxonomy (NCBI): domain Eukaryota; kingdom Metazoa; phylum Chordata; class Mammalia; order Chiroptera; family Craseonycteridae; genus Craseonycteris; species Craseonycteris thonglongyai. Next base: position 2,515 of record PVKE010029023.1, on the reverse strand, counting down.
TCAGACTGAGAAACTGTCACAGATAGAAAAAGACTAAGGGGACATAATAACTAAATGCAATGTAGTTTCTTAGACTAAATCCTGGAACGGAAAAAGGACCTAAGTGGAAAAATGTAATACCTCAATAAAATGTATAGTTTAGTTAGTAGTTTTGTGCCAATGTCAGTCTCTTCGTTTTAACAAATGTGTCATTGTTATGTTAACATTTGGGGGAACTTCGTGAAGGACATACAGAAACTGTATTATCTTTTCAACTTTTACAGAAACCTAAAATTATCTTAAAATTTAAAATATTTAAAAAAGTAAAAATTAAATATCTCTTTACATTTATTAAACTGAAAAAAATTATCACACTGGGAAATGCAAAATGTTGCAGAAGATGTGCAAATATAGAAACTCCTATGCATGACTGATGGAATTGTAGGGTGGTGCAGGTATTCTAGAGAGAAATATGGCATGTATAATACTATGGGCCAACAATTTGTCTCCTGTATATCTATAAGAAATACCAATCCAAAAAGAGACACGTGGGGAAGCTGGCTCAGTGGGTTAAGCACTCACTTTGCAGCACTAGGGACTGAGGATTGAATCGTGTCCCCGGCCTGTGCGGAACCATGTGCTGAACTGGGGAGTGCCCCCAGTTCAGTTCTCTCTCTGTCTCTGTATCTGTCTGTCTGTCTGTCTGTCTCTCTCTCTCTGTCAAAACAATAAAATAAGAAGAAGAAGAAGAAGAAAAAGAGACACGTGATATTCGTATACATTAGTGTTTATGGTGGTGAGTACCCATCACTAGAGAAATGAATGTACAAAGTGTAATGGATTCACATTAAGGAGTACTGTATTTTGGTCCTAATTAACATTTAGTTTCTACCACCCCACCCATAGCAATTGATGAATAGTTGAAATTGGGGAGGGGGGCAGTCCTAAAATATAAATAATAAGGTCATTCTCTCAGAATAAAGGACGTACCTATTCTCTTTGCTGGCTGTGACAAAAAGACTAGTAAACATTTTAGCCACAAATAGAACCTGGTCAAAATATGGCTTGATGAGATTTATATATTTCTATGTAAATGTAAACATGCTTTCACTTACCAATAGGAAAGACATTTTTAACTGAGCAAATAAGTCCAGATTTGTGTATGGAAAGAAAATATAATCTGTGAATGCTATTTTTCCTCATTGTTTTTTCCATTAGAAAACATTCACTATTTAGGGGAAACTGGGATGGCTCAGTGGGTTGGGTTCTCGCTTCGCAGCCCTGGGGCCAGAGGATCGAATCCCAGCCCTGGCCCAGGCAAACCCATGTGCTGAACTGGGGTGTGCCCCCAGTTCAGTTCTTGCCCGGACCTATGTGGGAGGCTCCTGGCCCAGTTCCTGCCCTGCGCAGCCCTGTGCCCACCTGTGGAGTGAAACTCCATGGAAAACTAATGCTGTCAACTATGGAGACTGCTCTGGGCCCTCCCCCTTCTCTCTGTCTCTCTCTGTCTGTCTCTCTGTCAAAAAACAATAAAAATAAATCTTAAAAAAAAAAGAAAACATTCACTATTTAGCTATAATATGTACTAGTTAATCTTTCCCAAGGCATTTATGAGTGTTACTGTTCTATGAATAGACATAAATTATAAATCACAAATTCATCTAAATATAATTCAATCAGAATCTTGAAATCAACATTACATGAATGCTGATTGATCTGTTTAAATATTGAAAATTTAACTGTCATTTTGTTTGACTTAATGAGTTTCATATAAGATTTTAATTTGTGCAATGTTAGAGTTTTCTTTATTTTTATTATATGATATAATATTTAAAACCCGAGTTGCTTTTCTACAAAGCATTGCATTTGCACAGGTTACCATTTCAGTTGTTCAACAGTAATTAATGGTTAACATAATTAACCTAAATACATATGATTACAGGATTTTCAACCTGTAATTATATTTCCTAATTAGGAAATTATGATGCAGAATAAAATAATTATAAAAGGTGATGACTTTTTAAAAAATCTGTCCTAAAGTATTCTTTGTTTATGTAGTAGAGTATGTGATCAGCACAATTATAAAGTGTTCTCTTGTTCCCGGTTATGTATTTCTGAAGAAAATTAGATAATGTGCCTTATGCACTGATTTTTCCTTCTAAGGTTAGGAAGTAATCACTCTACTCAACAAGGTGAAAGAATCAATCTTACTACATTTCCTTTTTCACAAGAATATTGCAGAGTATAAATATGAGAGAACAACGTTACTTGTCAGAAAGTGGCATCACAATTGTGAGTTGTACTCACTTTGTTTTTTATTTCAGTAGTAAACTTATAACAAACTCCTCAAATAAAATATTAAAACAAACCATATTACTGAATCTGTTGAAGAAATAGAATAATTTGCTCTATGATCATTTACCGTAATTACTACATGAAGAAATCACTCAACTCCTGACTGCTTCCTACATCAGGGAACATCAACACAGTGAGGTCCCAGTGAAAGTCACAACTGCATCACCTAGCCCAAGCTTGT